>JAHPZR010033115.1:0-13230 GCA_019787425.1 Platygyra sinensis | reverse complement strand
ATCCGAGCAAGTGGAACAAGTCGATTTCATTTTATCGAAGTAAAAGCCTACTTTTGGCAAGTCTCAGTGGAGACGTTCATGTAGCATGTAAACATTGGATACTATAGGCAACTTGTTCATTCTATATTCTTCGTTATTGGCATACTTCATTGGTTACGTGAGTTGAAAGTGTTTTCCTCTCCGTTTGCTTAATTTTCTCTAACTTCCCTTGACAAAGGAAAATAACCTTCGTTTCCTCGTCGCATTGTTGCAACTTGGAATGAAAATATCACCTAGACTTCGCATTTCACTGAATGTTTACATCGAAAACTTCCATCAAAAATGTCTTGAACATGGCCTTGCACAATCCTTATAAGCACAAGATGACAAGTCCAGTTTGCAACAAAACTTAAAACTAGTTTTCTGTTTATCTCATTTGATAAAGAAAGAATGATTAGTGTTTTCATTAAGACAGTATTGCCTGGTATTTTTCAGGATTTGCTATGTTTCACACTATTTGTTGCACAACATTTGCTGCCACCGACTAGTTCTTGGATGAACCCGAAACAAAAATGAGAAATGTTTAAAGCATGACATCGTCCACGCGCTTGCCAAATAGTATAAGTGCGACGATCGTTTTTCAATTGTAAGTCCTTACATCCTCCAGCTATTAATTTTTTTTTCTTTGGGCCGGTTAGGAAGTGAACACCTGCACCACTAGCTCGTACTCTAAACATAAAAATTCAGCCACAATTATTCCCTAAACCAAATAAGATTAGAGCATAATCCAAAACATATTCAATTAGTATTGGTCACTTTACGAGTTTTGCTCATCAGAGCACTTTGATTTAGATTTGAGACGGTTCTAGCAAAATTTTGCGCATAAAATTGTACGGTTTTAATCGAATAAACTTTCTTCCTTGTTGCTTCTTTAAGTTGTTTAATAATTATGTTAAGCTTTTGTTGAGCTATCATAGTATAATGATCTCTTGCTTAGGTTTATTTAAGTAGCTCTCCTTTAATAGCTTAGCTAATTGCGAGCTTTAAAAAACTATTATCTGAATTTGTTGAAAGAACCATTGCGAAAGTGGAGCTGGCCTGACGCGCACCAAAATACACCTCAGTTTTCGTTGTTGTTAGCTTTCATCGATTAACAGAGGAATGGGGTGTGGACGAAATCTTGCCAATTAAAAAAAAAAGACAAAAAATACGTATGACACGATGTGATGCGTTCAAGACGAGGCCGCGGGGCAGAACCAAAAGAAAGTCGGAGAAATAAATTACAATTAAAATCACAATTTAAAGCGAATAGACCAGACATTTCTATGGTTTATAAGGCTTGAATAAACCACGTGCGTGGATGTTTGGTGGAACCCGCGAAGAATGTGCGTGGTAAGTGGCGGGTGAGCTGCAGGCGAGTGATTCACGAATTTAGAAGAGGGCGCGATTTTTCTTAGAGTTTGACCGGTACCCATAAACCATACCTGATTGACCAATGAGAGGGTGCGCATTGATATTGAGTGTCTTAGTTAATGAAGAAGATATATATGACTACGTACCTTCCCCAATGAGCGTTTTTAGGACCAGTTTAAGCAAACGGTTGCGGGATACAACAATTTCCGTCGAGTGCCAACTGGTGTCCTTTTTATTCTGCTTTGCTTTGATTGCAGGGTGTGGTCCAGTGATTGAAACTACAGACTCAAAGTTCCTCGGATATCCTAGCAATTACCCAAATAATACAGATTGTATTTCTTTGGTTCCTATTGCCCCAGACATGGGTGGATTAATATTTACCATTAACGTAAACTCCTAATACTGAGGATAGTATATCTTGCGAGTAAGTACTCGATTTTTAGGCGGGTTTTTACAACATAATGCTGGAATATAGAGGAGAGTCCAGCGACCCTGCTACTGGTTCTTGATAGAGTGGAACAACCCTGGAATGTGCGGGGAAGTCTCCTCACGTAACAAGACCGAAAACTTCTGAAACTAACTAAGAGTGTGTACAAGTTAAAAGGCCCTAGTCCAGCCAACATGTGCGTTGTGTTTGGATTTTGCATGCGAGAGTTCTAGCTATTATCTTTTTTTCGAAGTAACATGTCAAAACGAAGAAATCACTATAAAACTAATAAAGAGATGAGTTAAACAAAAACATAAGATTCTCATAGATTCCACTTTGCGATAGTCTGAGAGTAATTTGATAGGATCGAAAAATGGCGGAGGCTGACTTATAGCACGACCTCTTAGACTAGGTTTTACACTAGAGGAAATTTGTCCGGAAATTTCGTGACGACTCCGGAACGTATTTTAGTAGCCAGGATTGGTTTTTGCTAGTTTACGAAATTAGAGCATCCCCGTTTTTTTCAATGCTCATCTGCTCATACGGCAAAACTGTCCTTCTGCTATAACAAAGAATGAACCAATGTTACTCTCATGTGCGAACCGCTTACTTACTGTCGCCTGCATAACCATGCGTCTCTATGCCTCTCACACGAAGGGACTTTGTCTCCACTTCACGACATCCGCAATCATCATGCCCGTGCTTAGTGAGTGTCGACCTTTATACACTTTCCGAGCTTGCCTTACTCGGTGTTCATCATCATCAATCTTTATTTATGACACGTGAGGGTCATATCACTTTAAACATGGTCTTCCTAAGAAATCGTGTTTAAAATCACTAGACCATACAACATACATACTAGGGAACTAGCTTGACTATAATGTTAAAAATACAGAAACTGTGCATTATGAGTGGATAGAGTTCAATGGTTCAAGTGGTGTGTGGCATTAGAGAAAATGCTTCCCAGAAATGCAAGTTTCTCAGTCAGAAGTTTGAAGAGAACAGACTAAATCACTCAACCAAACTTCTTGTGCATATAGTTGCATAAGAACACTGCTATAAAGCTTACTACGGTAGATAGTGCGCAGCTCAAACGTTCTATAGAGAATGGCCGGGAGAAACTACAAGGGCAGTACGGTTAACGCCTACCCAACTCCTTACTTAACACCTTGCATTGTTAAGAAGTTACGCTGCTTGTTAACGGGGCACTTTGCCCGTCATGGAAAATGGCGAATGAATAAGATATGACCGGCTACAACTCTCAAAACATTACGGAATTCAAACTATATGGGGGGGTTAAGAATCTGAGCGTGCACATCGAGTGAGTGACTCTACACAATGGCGCATAAGCTCGTACTTCCGAGTCCTCGCTCCTAGACTTGCCACAGTCCGACTGCATGGTTGGATCAAGAAGATATTTCTGTAGCCCCGTTCTAGCCTAACTGCACGTGCCTGACAGGCAAATGAATTGGCTTAAGAGAGTTTTAAAGAGGTTCAGCAAGATTTCTAAGGACGTGCTGCCGCCAAAACCGAATGGGGCTTTAATAGGCCATAATCACATCACTACCGCCCGGCATCTTAATCGCAGATCGCCTGCATTTGAACAGAAGTGGGGGGGGGGGGGGGGCGTAACTCCCCATAAAAATAACTTAGGTGGGGTGTGCGGCGCCGCCTTCATAAAACCCTTACCCTGTTTTATGACCAAAATCTGCGATCTTCCCATCCCTATCCCCATTTATTAGGACCTGACCACAAAATCGAAAATACCGAAAAAACCCTATTTATTTTACCTTACAACTTGAATCCTTTACATCAAAAGTTCTGTTTCAGTGCAGACCTGCGTTATAGATTGGATCCCCTTGTTTAGGCCCAATGTTAAATTTACCCGTAAACATTAATTTGCGAAGGGCTTTTGCTGATTTTCCTTTTTCGATCATGATGAAGACAGTGGCTCTAGTTTAGCCATACCCCATACAGGGCTAGAGTACAAAAACCATACCCTATTTATGACTAGATGGCCAAAACAGCTAAAATCGATACCCGCTATTTATGACCAGCGGCTGAAAAACCATACCCTTTGTGGGCCGCCATACCTATCGTAGCCCATATAGGAAGTCCCCCCCCTCCCGGGAACCTCTCTCTTTGAGTCAGATTTTATTTCGTATATTATGGACCAGTAGGTATTTGCCGTTGGGGAGTCCGAGGACATCGAGAGTCCTGTGGCTGATCGGTGAAACGTACGTTTAATTTCTTAATCCGACAGACCTAGCTATCTCTTGCTTTAATACTATAGTTAAATAACTGCTCATATTTACAAACAAGGATTTTTTAGGAGATTCTCCAAATTGACCGATATCTCGCATACAATAATCGAAATTAAATACATACATAACGACGCATACGTGAATTAATATACCAGATATTAAATTGTTTCGGCAGACATACAATTAATGTGTCGTAGGTCTTGGGGTTTGCTCTACCTCTATTTTAAAGTATGCGGGAGCTTGTGATTGTTTTAGTAAATCCAATAGTGGTCTATTATCAAATGTGCTGTGCCTGATTGTTTGAGCTACTAGTAGCCTATTGTTATAAGCCCACTATGCGAAAAGCGCCGCGCTTTGAAAACCAAAACAATGGCTTTAACTTAGCGAAATATGTTGTCTCGTATTTTTTTGTGGACCCCATTAGCTATTGACTCAGAGCCCAGTTCGGGCTCGATGAATATGTTAAATAAGCTCGAATGTATAAACTATCAAAAACAAAAAAAAAAAAAAACAGCGAAATATAACCCTCACTACTCGGCCTATTCCTTGTCAGTACCTGGTATAAACTCCAATTCTCCCCTGACCTGTTTAATGACTTTGAAAACTAAAGAGTGACTTTCTGAGAATGTCCGAGAATCGGAAGACACCGTGCGAAAAATCGATTGTTTCTTTTCTTTCACCAAAACATGCTTTTGGAGTGAACTTATTCAAGGAAAAACGAGTCTTAAATTCCAACGATTTACTTTGGCGGCCAAAGAATTTTAAGAAAGATTCAAAATGTTGCATATATTGAGCGGTTTTCACAACTTTAAAATCTTCAAATTTCACGCTCCTTTACGACAAACGACTCAGGGGCGGCGTAAAAACAATCCTAACTTGGCACAATTGTTATTTCATTCTATAGCTTTAAACATCGTGAAGTAAGTTTCTTGAAGTTTTGTTTACAGCTTTTTAGGGGGGTGAACCACAACTACAAATCTGTCCGCTACGGAAAATCTCAAAACCTCCTTTTTTTGGCTCCTGAAGTCCAGTGGGCATCACAGCTACCAGTGACTGTTCGATTCACGTTTCCTTGAAAGTGTTTCGAACACGCCCATATTTTGGTATGCCGGCGATGACCAAAATAGAAATGTGTTTTTAACAAATCGTAATTGTTATATTTCGAAAACGATCCATCTCAGTCCGAGTTTTTAGGACATTTTTCTATTGTGGTCCACGTGACATACCAAATATGGGCGTGGTTCGAAACATTTAAAGCAAACGTGAATCGAACAAACATGGTAAACTTTGATGCCCACTGGACTTCAGGATCCAGAAAAAGGAGGTTTTGAGATTTCCTTAGCGACAGATTTGTAGTTAAGGTTCTCCCCCCTTAACGAGGGATATTTGTACAGCCGCCATTTGTGTCACTTGGCAAGGAACAAATAAGGGCCAACTTCGACTAGGATAAATGGCCTCTGGCATTTATCATTTGGTCAAAATATTTATATTTTAGGAAACCTTGGTTATTGGTTTTTTTTTTTTCACCAGAAAAGTTATAGCTCTGGGAATTAAAATGTTCCCCGTCAGTAAAATAAAACATTACAGCATGTAAGCGAGTTCAACTTTATGCAAATCATCGAGGTTGCTCTTTGGAAGTCAACGGTTTAAAACAGGAAACATCGACTCACCGTCATTTACACTCCTTCTGCTGCTATAGAAATTATTTTAACTTCCCGGTGTCCTTTTGAGTTGTTCTTAAAATATTTCCAGTAACACAGCGAGCATAAACGGCCATACAATTCGACAAGGTCGACAATGCTTACTTCCCCTCACAATTTGAACCTTTTGTTCGGACTCCCAAGACTCACGCTTTTTGTGGAATGTTTTTGAAGCCGTTCAAAAAACTCGCAGCACGTGTTTTTATCGGGTCTAAAACCACTCGGCTGCGCCTCGTGGTTTTAAACCCCATAAAACACTTCTGCTCGTTTTTTAAACATTACATTACAATTAGAAGTCGGTAGCTAATTAAGTAAACACACACACAGACACATTAAATACAACAAAAGAAACTAAAGAGATTAACATTAAATAAATATACGACTGCATTAACCTACAGCTATTTGCCAGAGACACTGACCGATCGGGAATGTTATGAAGTCCTTTTAAATTACATTAATAATTGTTAATAAGATGTTCTTTCAAATTTAATTTAAATGAGGAAAGGGAGGAACTTTTGAAATCTTCATCTATAGAGTTCCATATCATAGGGCCTTGAAAACGAATATTGAATTTTCCATAGTTTGTTCGTACCTTAGGAAGAGAGTAAGACAATTTAGAAGCGTGTCGCGTATTATATCTATGGACCTGGTCTACTTTAGTAAAGGAGGAGTCGAAAACAGATGGTAGTAACTGATTATGATATTTATACATAAAAACTCCAATATGGTACTTGACAAGATCAGGAATGTAATTATAGCTAACTTGAACAGGGGGTTTGAGTGATGATCAAAACTTGAAAAAGTAATAACTCGAACAGCCTTTTTTGCAGAATATAGATTGGTTGAGGAGTAGTGTTATAGGTATTACCCCAAGCAATTAATCCATAAATTAGAAAAGGATAAATAACTGTATAATATAAGCTTTTTAAAATGTCTTTAGTAACATAACGGCGAGCTTTACTGAGAATGCCAATTCCTCTTCTAACCTTTTTCAGAACACATGCAACTTGCTTTTTCCAATTTAGATTTGAATCAATCATAAGCCCCAAATATTTGATACAGTATTTTCTTTTAAGCTGATGATTATTAACACTTAGAGAAAAACTAAATCTTTGAATATTTCTTTGAGGAGGATGAAACAAAACAAAATTTGATTTATCTATGTTAAGCGACAATCTATTAGCACAAAGCCAGGTGTAAACATTTGTCAATTCACAATTTACTACGGTGGCCCATATCTGCCACGGCAAAACTTACTTTTCCACGGCAAAACCTACTTTTCCACGGCAAAACATACTTTTCCACGGCAAAACTTACTTTTCCACGGCAAAACTTACTTTTCTACGGCAAAACTTACTTTTCCACGGCAAAACTTACTTTCCCACGGCAAAACTTACTTTTTCTTAACTCTGGCTTCCAGTCTCTCTCTGTCTGCAGTTTCCCCACTATTTTAGATCCGGGAACTTCTAACTGCACTCCAATTCAACTGGCGGACGAGAAGAAGATTTCATGTAAGTTAAGGTAAACATAGCACTATGCAATTTTTCGGTTACTGGGTTTTCTAAAGTTTAGTCTCTGATTCTATCTTTCAGACTGTATAATACGGTTCGTAGACCTATCTCGTTGTATTTGTTGTGATTTTCGCATCAATTCCGCGAGTATAGAACTTCAGATTTTGACCGGAATGAATGGAGAAATTGAAATTTAAATTAGTGAGATAAACTAGTAAACTGTTAAATAACACGGCATGTTATTAACTTCAATTCTTGTTTATTATTACAATCAACTATTAAGCTTAACTTGTTGGAGTCTGTGACGTGTTTTACAAAAAGTGTTATCTTTTACAAACAGTTTTCATTGGCGGGGCTGTGTGAAATGTGAAAATCAGCTGCCGTTTCACCCTAGTTGTCTTTGGGTTGAGACCTGGGCTAAATTGCAGAATACCCCGCCACTTATTTGCATCTCATTGAATAATAATAGCATCTATTGTTATATACCTTGTTCTTCAAAGGACACCGACACATGTAATAGCTGGGCCGGGGTATTCTGCAATCGCTCCGAGACCTGTTGTAAATTAATAGGTATTGTTTAGCTGTCAGTAATTAGTATTTCACAATCGAGTGCACAAGGTTCAATGTGCTTGGATAAATAGAGAGAAGTTCTCAGATACCTAAGGGCATATTACATTGTTATACACTTGCCTTTACTAGAGTAGAGTTTAGACACCTACTTGCTTCTTCTGCACCTGAATTTATACTGTTTAGTGGACTCTATGTTTCTATAGGTTTTGTACTTCTTGTTGTGCAAAACAAAGAAGTGGTGTAAAGTTTTGCTGGAAATGTGGTTCACCATCTCAGTGCCCTTTGTCTGGTGAAGAAGCAGGCACTAGTAGTTCCAAAACATCCTTTGGAAAGCCTGTATTACTTCAAGGAAAGCCAAAAACGAAGTCATTTGAGGATTACATGGCTTGTAAGAAGAAACAACAACAATCCGGTTCAAATTTTCGCCCCAAAAAGAAAGTTAAGGTCAATCCTGATGAACTTGTGACAATAAACATTGGACAAATGAGGAACAGTGAAAATGACTTGAAACCAATTTGGGGGAAGCGTTTACCTATTCAAGTGGCAAAGTCTGTTGGTTATGCAAGGATACTGAGTAAAGGAATAGAGAAGTGGTCTGCATTTGACCGAAAATTTGATCCCGAGGAAGACTATGTGTTGTTTGTAAACATATCAGGTCTGTGGTTATAGGTCTCGCGCATGCGTTTGGCAAGGACAAATGGCAGGCTCGACGTTGTGCGGTTATCGTCCTTGTTTTGAGGAATTCTGGTTGTACCACTGTTTACAATAAAAGTAAGTTGACAGTAACTGAGGCCCACACAATCACTTTACATGGTGTCAGAAGTGGGATGCCGAAGTAAGTAAGCAAATTTGATGACAATTTAACCCGCTACACTGGTGGAAGTGGAAGAGTGAACAACACGATTGATTCAACAAAGCAAAATGGCTACCGCCTCAATTATCGACAAAGGTCCCTCCATGGATTGGAGTACAGACGACAACCTATACAGCCGCTTTAAAATGTGGAAACAGAGATGTGAACTGCTATGCACTGGCCCGATGGTGAAAATAGATGAAGAAGTACAGTGCAAACACCTCCTGTACTGGTCTGGCGAACACGGAATGGAGCTATTCAACAGTTGGGACTTATCAGCAGATGACCAAAAGAAGCTAAAAAACTACGGGGACAGATTCGAAAACTACGTAAAGCCTCACTCGAACGAGCTGATCGCAGCGTGGGAGCTGCATAACCTCCGTCAAGGTACCTTATCACTTGAAGAATTCATTGCTAAACTAAGAATTCTTGTTAAAGAAGCTAACTACCCAGCAGAGCATCACGATCGATTTCTAAGAGACTTCCTGGTGCTTGGCATGAGCTCCGACCGTGTTAGAAAGGATTGTTTCAAGACAGGAAATACCCTGCCATTCAATGAAGCCAGAGAAATGGCAAAAGCAGAGGAATCAGCTGATAAACAACTTCAGTTGATAAACACAGCCGTAGAAGTGCACCCTGTCACTTCTGAGAACAGAAGTCCAAATCAGAGAGACCAATCAAATGCAGCGGGTGGTACGAAGCAAACCCAAAATGGCAATCGATGGGGCAAAACACCAACCTGCAGGAGTTGTGGCTGGGGTCCTCATGCACGTGAACAGTGCCCAGCAAAGAATGCAACGTGTCACTACTGTCAGAAGGTAGGACACCTAGCCAAGGTATGCCTGTCAAAGCTTAGAAAGAAAATGTGCATGAAATTGAAGCTTCCAGTAGTAGCAATGCTTTACCCAACTCAGAGTTCACCCAGCCAATAAGTGATTATGTGTTTTTGGGCCCAATCGAAGCAACACCTCCATCCATGAATGTCCATTCCATATCCGTAAAGAAAAGGCTGTACTAGAGGTGTCCTCTTCGCTGGGGCCAGAAGGAAGACAAGTCAATACACTCTGTAAAATAGACTCAGGGGCAGAAACCAACATTTTACTTAAGTCCCTTTACCAACAGTTGAATACTGGGGGGATGGGTTTAGCACAACCCACGATGAGACTATCCGCATATGGTGGAGTAGAGATTCCTAACCTTGGATCTTGCCAAATATATGTAAAAGGCCCTAACAACCCCAGCCCTAAACCTATTCAAGCAGAAGTTGTTGATGTTGATGGCCCAGCCATAATTGGTAACATGTCAGCACAAAACCTGAACCTCCTATAGCTCAACTGGCCAATAACCGCCAACCAGTATAGGGATGATCTGATCAGCCACAGAGGCACACCCACCCCTCAAGTAAACCACACAAAGCCCACGCATGATCTGCATACAGTTAGGCTATTTGACATGGGAGGCAAGCAGCACCCATTCCCATTAACGAAGGACTATTTGTTAAAAGAATATGAAGATGTATTTACAGGAATTGGGTGCTTCCCAGGTGCACCATACCACATAGAAACCAACCCCGAAGTGCCCCCAGTACAACATGCACCAAGGCAGGTTCCAGTACAACTACAGCAAGCCTATATGGAAGAACTAGATCAATTGAAGAAATGGGGCATCCTTTCTGTACACCCATGGGTTAACTCGACTGTCGTAACAATAAAACCCAATGGATCGATTCGCCTGTGCCTAGACCCTCGGAACCTGAAACAAAGCTGTTAAGCGCAATCCCTACTATGTGAGAACGATAGATGATGTGATACCGAAGGTGAGTGGCTCAACCCACTTCAGTATCTTAGATGCACGCAGTGGGTTTTGGCAAGTTAGTCTAGATGAGGAAAGCAGCAGACTATGCACTTTTAACATCCCCTGGGGAAAGTATAGATGGACAAGGCTTCCATTTGGTCTCACGTGTAGCGGAGATGTATTTCAAGAGAAAATGGACATGGTCTTCGGTAAGTTGGAAGGACTAAGTGGTATTGCGGATGACACGTTCGTCTATGGTATAGGTGAGGCAGAACATGACCAGCGAATACTTAATGTCCTCGACACAGCGAGGGAGAACAATGTGAGATTCAACCCAGACAAATTTCAGTTCAAGGTAAACGAAGCATCCTTCTTCGGTCTCGCATGGACTCCTGAAGGAATCAGACCTGACGAAAACAAAATCAAAGCAATCCATAACATGCCACCTCCAAAGAACCTTGCAGAGTTACAGTCTTTCATGGGCATGATCAACCACCTGAATAGATTCTCACCCATCATAGCCCAGACTTCAGAACCTGTAAGACAGCTGATGAAAAAAAGAAACGCCATTCATGTGGCAGGCAGAACACCAAAAAGCATTTGAGAGTCTTAAACAAGTAATTACTGAGGCACCAGTCTTCGCGTACTATGAACCAGAGAAAGACAACCTGATCCAGTCGGATGCAAGCGTTCAAGGTATTGGATGTGTGCTGATCCAAGACAGTAGACCAGTGTGCTATGCAAGTCGGTCACTAACCGAGACTGAGTCGCGTTACAGCAATATATAGAGAGAGCTACTTGCCGCTTGTTGGTCATTAGAGAAGTTCAACCACTATGTTTTTGGCAAAAAGGTCATCATTGAAACAGACCATAAGCCGCTGGAAAGCATATGAAAAAAGACCATAATGAGTGACTCACCGCGGCCGCAGAGGCTTTTGCTGAAAACGGCAAAATATGACGTAGAAATCAGATACATACAAGGAAAAACCAATGTGATAGCGGATGCTCTCTCATGGGGTCAGTTACATGGAACCTCCCCTCAAAGAAGACGAAGTGCCTTTGCTTGAAGTCAATGCCATCACAAGCACTCTACCAGCAAGTCCCGCCAAACTGGAAGAAATACGACAGTGCACCGACCAAGACGTCATACTCGCACACCTTAAAGAAGTTGTGCACCATGGCTGGCCAGAATATCCGAACGAATGCCCCCAAGACTTAAGGGAGTTTTGGAATTTCAGAGAGGATCTCAGCGTTGAAAATGGCCTCGTTCTCAAGAGACACCGCCTCGTGATTCCTAGTAGGCTCCGCCCACAGTTGTTGCAAATAATACACCAAGGACACATGGGGACGGAAAAGTGCCTCCTAAAAGCAAAAGAAAGCTTATTCTGGCCAGGCATATCAAGAGACATAAAGGAACTAACAGCCAACTGTGCCACATGCATACAATTCTCCACACAGTGTGCCCAGTTTTCCGTGGCAGAAACTTGGTTGCAATTTGTTTGACTACCAAGGTGCACAATATCTTCTAGTCGCAGACTACTACAGCAAATACCCCATCCTAAGGAAGCTGAACTCAACGACATCTACTGCTATTATCAATCATCTCAAGTCAATATTTGCGGAGCATGGAATACCAGAATCCCTGGTTACAGACAATGGACCCCAATATAGCAGTCGAGAATTTGCTGCATTCTGTGATCATTGGGGCATTAATCACATTACTAGTTCCCCACTATATCCAAAAAGCAATGGATTCATAGAGCGAATGGTCCAGACAGTAAAAAACCTGTTGAAGAAATCAGTTGCCGCCGGCCAAGATCCTTATCTCGCACTTCTATCGTATCGAACCACGCCCATTGACAGCAACCTACCCTCACCAGCTAAGGTTCTAAACCAAAGAGATTATCGCACACAACTACCTTGCAGTGGACGACTACAACGCTCTCAAACCATTGAATGTAACCAAGAGCAACTACAGCATCGACAAGATGTCCAGAAACAGCAGTATGATGGGAAAGTCCCCTCGTGAACTCCAAAAAACTAGTACCAGGTCAAGAGGTGTCTGTGTTCCAACCGCGAACCAAGACTTGGGTTCCAGTAGAAGTAAAGCGAGAAACTACCCAGCCAAGGTCATACGTAGTAAAGACAGCTGGTGGTTCAGAGCTAAGGCGCCAGAGAGTACAACTGAAACTGTCGGGTGAAAGAGTATCAACCTCTGAAGAACAGTTGGAGAACAATCGGGACACTTCCTCTTATCAGCCCACCACACCTATGGCGACACCCCACGAAGTTTTGTCATCGGAGCCACCACAGACACCCCACAAGCCAGCTCAACCCACTGAGAAAAGTGATGGTCTCCCTTTGACAACCAGGAGTGGCCGTGTTGTAAGGAAACCATCTATATTGGACTTATAAACTTCGTTGCAGACTGAGAAAACATTTCAGTTTAAAGCTATTATAAGCTGTCGTTGTGTTATACCTAACTAGCCAAACGTTTTGTATTGTAGTTAGTCCCGCTGCCACACCCATTAGACTTTTCAGGGTGGAGATGTAAACATATCAGGTCTGCGGTTATAGGTCTCGCGCATGCGTTCGGCAAGGACACATGGCAGGCTCGACGTTGTGCGGTTATCGTTCTTGTTTTGAGGAATTCTGGTTGTACCACTGTTTACAATAACAGTAAGTTGACAGTAACTGAGGCCCACACAATCACTTTACA
>JAHPZR010033113.1:10000-17593 GCA_019787425.1 Platygyra sinensis | reverse complement strand
CTGAGAATTTGAAAATCTCTTTAGATTTATTGCCTCGCTGCATCTTGATCAAAATTCGGTTTATAGATGTAATACGCTTTTGGGTCTGGGAAAGTACTTCTGTAAATTTCTGTAAGAACCTGCGGAAACTCTCTTGCTGCGGGGATACCGGGATCTGTTACAGGGATGTTACAGCAGAACGTAGGTCCAACAATATAATCAGAAACATAACCAGGAACATTAAAACCAATACGTGATAGTTGTATCCAGTGTCCCACTACCGGGAGCTTAACCGAAAAACAACTTGATTACAAAACACCTGTATATCAGGTATATATGCTAGACTTAAAAACAATTTATGTAATATTTTGTTTAGTTGAATCCTATTAACTGGCAGAATTGAAACAATAGATTCCAACATTTTGAAATCCAGCCAATAAAATGTCCGGTACATTTTTCTATGAAGTCTCGAAACAAAAGCGAACTTGTGAATGGTATACTTGTAGTGAAAACAGTCGTCAAGGTTTCATCCATAAAGAAAAGTAGCAAGTTCTATAATTTATTCAGTATAATATTAACCCTGTTGAAAATAAATGAAATTTTTCCTGCAACATTCTTTACCGACTGGTAAGTTCTCTATTTCGCACAAATTGATATATTTATTTATGACGATGGAGCAGTGCGGCGAATAGGAAATCTCTGCTTGATTCTTTTAATTAGAGCTCGATTAGTGTATTTCTTTTCTCACTTTAATCAATTTTAAGTCGCACTCAGTTAAATTTTGTTAAAAAAAATGTCTTCTATCCGTTGGGATAACATAACCACCAAAAATTGATGAGATACACATATATTGATTAGACATGTGTTTATTTGCTTGAAGCAACCTTGTCCGATACATGACTTTTGTTTTTCAGTAACATTCAGAATCGGTTCAGAGTACAAACATTATTACATGAACATAAAAGCGGACGCGTAAAACCCTATACCTTCCTTCGTACGCGTGATATCTGCCGAGTGTCAGCCTAATGTGTCCGGCCCACGCGTGTGTCTAGATCTGTTTTAGAGAGTCAATTTGTTTTGCTAAAATTGCAGACATTGGTAATGAATACTTTTTGTGTTTTATTAGCTCTGGGGGACACCTACCGAAGAATTAAGAGGCAAATACCTTTAGGACATCATTAGTGTAATTAAAAGAAATATCCCCTTTAAAAGGTAACAACATCTGGTCGATTAAGCATTGCCATCAAGCCGAAGGAAACCTCTGTGCCATGAGATGATCTGTGTTCAGCACATTTCTTCTCAATACCCACCCCGGCTGACAAATGTGATCCGTGAAATTCGGCTGAAAACAAGGTACGATAGGTAGGATCTCTCAAACACGAATCGCAAGGGACTATCCCAATATGGTGACTTGGATTCTTATGCAATGTTTCTCGAATCTTCAACTTCTTCAGTGATTGGCCACATATTTAAAACACATTAAGGGTTTGAGTTCAAGTCGTTCAGTGTATGATTATATAACTTACGACATGTACGACAATTTTTCTTACGATAAATAACATTTTGTAGACAAATAGGGCTTTTGGTTAGCTGTAGAATTTTTAACAAACCGTACACCATCCAACCAAAAATAGTTATGAGGGAATTATGAAATAAGTTAGCATCTGCCGCCAGAAAACGAAAGCATCCCTGCCGAGGACTATAGATGACCGGTATCAGGGAACTTTCAACTGACGGTTAAAAGGTTACACAAAATAAGAAATGCCGGAAGCTGACTGAATTCGATTACGTGCACATTTGCTGTGCTGTTTCTCTTATTGGCAAAGGCATTCAGAAGAAAACAGTCACCACAACCAACATGAGCTAACATGACATCTACTTTACTTATTAGAAATTTGATGGGTCAGTTTCATCTTTATGTTTACTGCGCACGGATGATGTTTATTTCCGACATAAGTTTGATCCAATTGCCATCTGCAAAAGCGCACTGAACCTCGGGAAAGAAATCAAAAGATTAGACACTACGATATGAAATTATCGATCCTATTTCTAAGGGAACTTAGGCGTTATGGCGGTGATCTAGTAATGCCAGTGACCTATAAAAAGCGGGGTTTCTTTTTCAACAGCTCTTTTCATTAGTTTCTAACCGGTGAGGTCTATCTAATAATTAACAAACTTCCCTTGGATGGCCTTTTGAGCGATCATTGCTGTATTGAACTACACAACAGCCTTTTACGTGCTGCGATGTTTGCGAACTTGACTGATCGTCGAAGAATTTAATCCCTAATACTCACGTGCAGTTGTAGTTGTCTGTTTAATGTCCAGTGCGCCATCGTTTGTGGCCTCGACAACAATGAATGTAAACATTTTGCCAAAACTTTTAAGTTCATGATTGCTGATTGCTGAAGTGATGCCGTGGGTTCAATGTTTTAAGCGTGATAAGCTAGGAACTGAATGAGCCAAGTAAATCATGATTGATGGTTTGTTGAATACCAATAAAGTTATTCAACTCTAATTTCACAGTGATTTGGGGAAAAACGTCTTCAGTGTATCGCAGTGATAAACACCGTGATGTATTACTCTGTCACGAGTATAGTCGCAAGCAAAATGTTCAGCGGACAGTACTAAACCCTGTTGCTAACATTAAAACTTAATTGAAATGCATTTATAAGACGGAGCTGTGTTTTCTTAGCTAATCAATTTTTTGTGATTGATATCACGGGTACTTGACTATCGATTACCGTGAGTAAACCCAGCAGGCAGTAAACACGATATGGTCAGGCACAGGACTTTTTGCCACACGCCGTCTAAACGCTACAAGCCACGATTCCTCTTAATATAAAAGAGACTCTAATTTCAATTTGTATAAATTCTAGGTCGAAAAGCTTGGAACCTATATCTTCACCGCGCGCTTAAACATTATAAGCTTGGTTGCTAAGGTACACCACCTTTGCTATCTCAAGGTAAGTGAACACGGTGGACATTTGTTGAATAAACTTTCCGTTTATATTTGAAATACATCATTCAAAGTCCGGGAAATTTAAAGTATGAAGGACTTTGAAAAGCATCGCAATCGCCTTAAAACCAAAAAAGTTTACAAGAACTCAGTAGTATTCAAGTCAGAAGTAAACGTAGGAGATCGTAGAACTCAGTTCGCAGTCCGCTAAGCGTGAAAATTATTTTTGATAGCATAAACCAATATACAGAAAATACGCACTCAAGTGTTTTGTTGAACAGAATGCATCTTTTTTAAATACTTCAAGTCTTTATCGGATAGATATCCAATTCAGGACAGTCGGAACCACCGCCCAGCCTCTCAAGCATCCTTTAAGTATAGTGAAACCCCGTCCTTTTATACTACCATCTAGTTATTTTGTGGCCATTTTATTCTCAGTGGCTCAAACAAAAGCTCAGCCGGTTATACAGGTTTTTAAGTATTTAAGGTTAATGTGCACGGCTCATTAGAAGACAACTTTTTAGTGAAATGATCCCGTGGATAAATAAAGTTTCTATTCTATTCTATTCTATTCTATTTTGCTATTTAAAGAACCTCTTTAATACGACCACCACGCAATATGGCCAGATTTTTGTGGCCCGTTGGTGACTGGATTAACTTGGTTCCACTGTATAACGGACTCCTCGGCTCCTTGTTCCTTTAGGAAACATTGTGGCGTCATCAGTGGTCGGATATTCCTTAGCAGTCCATATTTTGACTCGACGTAATTGTTCACGTTTCTAAGTAATAAAGTTACTCACTTATGGTTTTAATAAACAATTATTGGATGAGGTTGGGCATGATATCATGAATTATCAAAACCGAGGTCTGTGTTATCTGCCGAAGCCGAAGGCTGAGGCAGATAACACAGACACGAGGTTTTGATAATTCATGATATCATGCGAAAACCGAATTCAATAATTGTTTTATTATACATTTTTCACATAATATATTATGAAGGCAGAAATTATACTTAAGAAGTAAAACAACGACAGAGAATACCAACTGAGCTGTCTCTGTTTATGAAGAGAAGCTTTCTTTTTGTAAAAATGCACAAACAATACTTACATGCAGTGTAGCAACGCTCGCTTGCTTAGTAGCGATCTCCGGTCATCTCAGCTAAGTGAACCTCGACAATATTTTGTATCATCGCTCACCCGACAATTAAATCAGTTGACAGCTTGCTCCTGTGCTCGGAGTTGAACAAGTGGGAGCAGTCTAATCTTGCCAACTTTGACGCTAGTTTGGGCAATCTTGCTGCAAGCGGGTGAAAGCCGTAAATAACTGCAGCTTCGTTCAACTCAGCATTTCGCATTTTCATCCGCCAGCTTTGAGCTCCTTTAGTAATTACCATCGGAAAAGTACACGTTTTCATGAGCTCCAATGCGGCCGGATTTCTCTGGACTAGCAACCTTTACCTGCCGTTACATCAGGCATCGTTCTTCTCTCGAAAACAACTCGAAAGTGAAAGTTTAGCTGAAGTCAGTTTGTGATTGACAGCTGTCGTCTCGTTAGCCATTCAAATTATTTGAACAATTCTAACAAGGATTGTGACTGGCTTATTTAGCGTGCTTTATCAGGGAACAGTGCAAGGTTTACGCCACTTTTACTCCTTTAGAAAATAAAGTTTGGTTTGAAAATTCAGCAATGCGGGGGAAATTATTGGATTCTTTATTATAAAACAAATAACTGTGCTCTGTTCTGTTGTAAAGCACGCTTCGTCTTGAGTGCTCTACCGCTTCCTACGTGCTTTACAACAGAACAGAGCACAAATGAGGCTTCTTTATTTGTTTTCTGGCTTGTGTTGAAAACTTGTGCCGCGTGTAGAAAACTAAGTTTTTGAAACTTTTACAAGGTCATAACAGAAAGTGTTTGAAAGCTGTCACGGATGAATAAGTGATTTAAGACTGGAATCAACGAAACTCTTTCGAGATACAGATATTATCCAACTGTATGCTAATTTACTACTTGTAAGGACCACCAAATGTGCCTAAAAAGCAACAACTTCATGCTATGCAGTATCCGTCAAATTGTACTGAATTTTTTGAGAGAGCAATTCCTCAGAAAAATAAAGGACTCCTTTACAACTTCCAAAGCTCTCTTTTTTTATGAAATAGCATTTTGTAGATATCACGTCATGGTTCGTCGGCGAACAATAAACCGAGCAAAACGTGTCAAAGAGTTAAAAGTACTACTCACCTATTTTGATATTTCGGGTACGATGGAGATGGCTTTAAGCCGCAGCACAGAAGTAGCTACAACTGAGTATTTGGAGCTATTCGGAGACAATCTACAGTACTCGTTTGAGTATGCAGGCAGATGGGAGTGCGCTCTTATTCCAACAGATCAACTAGTGTTCTTACCTGAAAAATAAAGCCACATGGATTATTATCTAATTGCGCCAATGACAAAACAGATATCTTTTCTTACTATAAAAACAGAAAATGACAACATGGCCACTGCACAAATAGTAGAAAATTACTCTGACTTTGTTGTAACAAGTTGAACACGCTTTCGTCGTAATATGACCTCATCAGATTGAAACTCCACAAATGATAGATAAGTTTAATTCTCGTCATATCGTGATATACCATTGTTTGACTATTGGTTGAAAAGTGTATGCAGACTCACAGCACTTCGTTTCATTCAAAGTACTCCGAAGCAGGGACCGCTGAAATTCCTCAAGTGCGATGACGTCTTCAAATTTTCTAATTTCCTTTTTTGAGGCCAAATTACGCGATTTTTTTTACATACAAGAAAAGCGTCAAGTTCTTTCTTTTTCGATATGACACTTCGTCAAAATGCCGACTATGATTGTTCGGTGCTTCTGTGTGGCATTATGTTTTTGTGGGCTCTAATTTTTGCGACTTTTGCGTTTCTTTCTTGTGCTCCGCAAAAAAAGGTTCCCAAAAAAAGTAATTCCCACACAATATTCCCGTTCAAAATTTCACAAGTAGATTCTTTGTTGATGCTATTAATTAAAAAATCTCTTTCGTTCAGGAATATTAAAAAAAGAAGGTTTACAGGAAAGGATATATTTCATCACAAACGGAGTATTCTACAATTCCGTACAGGAGCAGCGATGTAACTGTGATACTGTTCACTGGATTACTGTGTTTACATCTGTGCATGTTGTATTACGTGTCGATTGCATGCAGTTTAATTAAAAAATTAGAAAATGTTGTTATTTCAGTTAAACGCGACTTCCTGAATATCGCAAAAATTAGTACCCAGCAAGAAAAACGAGCCTTTTACAATCGCAAAAAATTAGTTCCCACAACATACGAAATAGAAACGCCGATTCTCAAAAATGAAGTCCTGCAAAAATTTAGTGCCACACGTTATACACCAACGACAACCGCAACACAAAGGTAGGTTCGCTCTTTTAATTACAATTTTCATTGAAATAGTAAACATAATCTTGTTATCTTCTGCATTTAGCCATATATGCGCATGTGAAGAAATATCATCTCATGCTGTTTCTGTTGAGACATCCAAGTGTAGGACCTGCCGGATTTTGTGCATTAGTGTCATCTCGGCGCACGGAATATCCAATGTCCCAAAAATGCTGAAAACGATCAGGATTCTGTATTCTTCTCAATATATAAAAACAAATAGATCACCTGCAACTCTTCTGAATTTTCAATTTACACTATATTAAAGAAAAACACTATCTTTGCGTGAAAGGATTTCAATATGAACTAAAAAAATTATCCAATCATCTTCAACAATCGACAACCAAATATTTTTAATGTAGTTGGTATGGGGATTTGATAGCGAGAAAGAAACAACTCACATCAGAATTGCGATTGGAAAAACAGAAAGTATTTTCTAAAAAATCAAAGATCCCACAAATGGCTGCCAGGAACAAGCGAGAGAAATCATTGTTATGACGAGATACACAAGCCACAAGTTATACTAGATTATACATGAACATTGTGCAATATGTAACGAATCCTTCGGACACTACAAACATTTTGACTGGTTCTGTGAGAATTATACCGAACAGGGTTCTTCTGGAGCAACCTCTACCGATGGAATCATGGTACAGAAAACAAACAAACAAACAAACAAACAAGCTCAAAAAACCGCCAAACTGGAATAACTGGGTTGTGTTAAATGGGCGCATATGTGGATGTTATATGGCGGTGTAATAGTACATTAGCTTGCTACAATTGTCTCAGTTTAATTATTATTTGCTAGTAAAAGGAACAGAAATAAAATTTCAAAAACAGTTCTATTGATTTTCTTCCTAAAGCAATGATCCAGAGCAACTAATAATGGATATACTCAAGCCGTAACTCACGCTTATTTAAAAACTTTTCGTCAGTACTTAATTGGTAATCTTTCTAAATAGGTTTTTTTACTATCAAATGTAAGGGTTTTTTTCATTAAACAAAATACTTACCTCTTTAAAAACTTGAACTTTATACTCGGTTTGATGAAAAATAAATCATTGCGTGCGCGATTTGCTAACAAGGTCTTATAGACCATCGGCGTAACCACACGACTTAAAGCGTCGGCGGTACCTAGAGTAAATAGAATTGGATCATAGAATCTTTTGATTACCTTTTATTGCGAGTAACTGAGTTTTTCCAATTGACAATCTAATTTTGCAG
>JAHPZR010033113.1:0-5000 GCA_019787425.1 Platygyra sinensis | reverse complement strand
TGCAGATGGCAATTGGATCAAACTTATGTCGGAAATAAACATCATCCGTGCGCAGTAAACATAAAGATGAAACTGACCCATCAAATTTCTAATAAGTAAAGTAGATGTCATGTTAGCTCATGTTGGTTGTGGTGACTGTTTTCTTCTGAATGCCTTTGCCAATAAGAGAAACAGCACAGCAAATGTGCACGTAATCGAATTCAGTCAGCTTCCGGCATTTCTTATTTTGTGTAACCTTTTAACCGTCAGTTGAAAGTTCCCTGATACCGGTCATCTATAGTCCTCGGCAGGGATGCTTTCGTTTTCTGGCGGCAGATGCTAACTTATTTCATAATTCCCTCATAACTATTTTTGGTTGGATGGTGTACGGTTTGTTAAAAATTCTACAGCTAACCAAAAGCCCTATTTGTCTACAAAATGTTATTTATCGTAAGAAAAATTGTCGTACATGTCGTAAGTTATATAATCATACACTGAACGACTTGAACTCAAACCCTTAATGTGTTTTAAATATGTGGCCAATCACTGAAGAAGTTGAAGATTCGAGAAACATTGCATAAGAATCCAAGTCACCATATTGGGATAGTCCCTTGCGATTCGTGTTTGAGAGATCCTACCTATCGTACCTTGTTTTCAGCCGAATTTCACGGATCACATTTGTCAGCCGGGGTGGGTATTGAGAAGAAATGTGCTGAACACAGATCATCTCATGGCACAGAGGTTTCCTTCGGCTTGATGGCAATGCTTAATCGACCAGATGTTGTTACCTTTTAAAGGGGATATTTCTTTTAATTACACTAATGATGTCCTAAAGGTATTTGCCTCTTAATTCTTCGGTAGGTGTCCCCCAGAGCTAATAAAACACAAAAAGTATTCATTACCAATGTCTGCAATTTTAGCAAAACAAATTGACTCTCTAAAACAGATCTAGACACACGCGTGGGCCGGACACATTAGGCTGACACTCGGCAGATATCACGCGTACGAAGGAAGGTATAGGGTTTTACGCGTCCGCTTTTATGTTCATGTAATAATGTTTGTACTCTGAACCGATTCTGAATGTTACTGAAAAACAAAAGTCATGTATCGGACAAGGTTGCTTCAAGCAAATAAACACATGTCTAATCAATATATGTGTATCTCATCAATTTTTGGTGGTTATGTTATCCCAACGGATAGAAGACATTTTTTTTAACAAAATTTAACTGAGTGCGACTTAAAATTGATTAAAGTGAGAAAAGAAATACACTAATCGAGCTCTAATTAAAAGAATCAAGCAGAGATTTCCTATTCGCCGCACTGCTCCATCGTCATAAATAAATATATCAATTTGTGCGAAATAGAGAACTTACCAGTCGGTAAAGAATGTTGCAGGAAAAATTTCATTTATTTTCAACAGGGTTAATATTATACTGAATAAATTATAGAACTTGCTACTTTTCTTTATGGATGAAACCTTGACGACTGTTTTCACTACAAGTATACCATTCACAAGTTCGCTTTTGTTTCGAGACTTCATAGAAAAATGTACCGGACATTTTATTGGCTGGATTTCAAAATGTTGGAATCTATTGTTTCAATTCTGCCAGTTAATAGGATTCAACTAAACAAAATATTACATAAATTGTTTTTAAGTCTAGCATATATACCTGATATACAGGTGTTTTGTAATCAAGTTGTTTTTCGGTTAAGCTCCCGGTAGTGGGACACTGGATACAACTATCACGTATTGGTTTTAATGTTCCTGGTTATGTTTCTGATTATATTGTTGGACCTACGTTCTGCTGTAACATCCCTGTAACAGATCCCGGTATCCCCGCAGCAAGAGAGTTTCCGCAGGTTCTTACAGAAATTTACAGAAGTACTTTCCCAGACCCAAAAGCGTATTACATCTATAAACCGAATTTTGATCAAGATGCAGCGAGGCAATAAATCTAAAGAGATTTTCAAAATTCTCAGACTTGGCTATATACATGATTTTTAATCTACCACCCCCTCCCTCCCTCCCTCCCTCCCTCCCTCCCTCCCTCCCTCCCTCCCTCCCTCCCTCCCTCCCTCCCTCCCTCCCCGGCTCCATCCCCGCCTTCCCAACCTCCTGGCGCTGAACTGTGTCTCGTCCTATCAAGAGAATTTCTCTTGGTCCTACGTTGAACGAGTAAAAGCGCAAACAGAATCACGGTCCTCCCGCTTCTGTGTTTTCCGGCCTCCTTTTTATTTCTATACATTTAAGTCTTTACCTTTTAAAAACAGCTTTTCCGCTAATAGATTCATCAGTTCATTAGTTCACCTGTACATCTAGTGAAACAAACAAGCTTAGGGGTAAAGAGAATCAACTGACTTACATTTTCTTACCGGGATATAGAAGAGAGCTTCAAAAACGACTATAATTTACACAGCGCTTTCACTTGATCAGTGATGAGAAAGAACCAAACAATAGATTAGTTTATGTCCTTTCGAACAGAATTAAACATTGTAAAAGTTTTACGCCCTTTGTTCACTTTAAAGAGGGTACTTGGGTGCATTGAAAGCATTTTTGGCAACGGAGG
Organism: Platygyra sinensis; assembly: GCA_019787425.1. NCBI lineage: Eukaryota > Metazoa > Cnidaria > Anthozoa > Scleractinia > Merulinidae > Platygyra > Platygyra sinensis. The sequence goes on along the minus strand of JAHPZR010033113.1, from coordinate 2,454 downwards.
TGGTTTCCATGGGGCGGTGATGTTATCATTGGCTTAGGAAAAGCATCACCATTGAATCCTATCATTAGCGAAGACCGCCGCTTCCTTTCATGCGTCTTAGTACATTGTATTTTCTACTTAGAAAGCCGCTTGCTTAATATCAATTTCACTCTTGTTATTAAAATACAATTTCGCTTGTCATGTTGAATTTTTTTAAGGTTTAATATTTCCCATAGCCATGCCGATGATGGCTAATGTTTTTGTTCGTTAACCCATCCAAACCTACAGGTAAGTCCTCAAGGAAAAAACTAGTCGTTGTCTTTTACGAAAACCGTTTTTCGCACTCTTTTCTTTACAAAAAGTGCCGTCTTCCTTTACTTAATTTTATCATTTCAGTCATTTGATAAGACTGATATTGAACACGTCATGATCTGTTAAAAGGACTTCTTGTTTTCCATATCTTTACCAAATTTAGAAATCTTTACTTTCTATATTAGCTTTTCAAATAAACTAACTTCTTGCCATCAGTGCAATATTTCAAGACCACGATCATTGCTTGAAAGTTGAAACAAGTAGGAATTTTAAATACGTATCTATATTATTTTACGATAGTGTTGCTCCATATTTTTAAAATCTGTCTTTTCTACTGAAGGAATCATCACTCCTTTCCATTAAAACTGACCAAAGTCTTTGAACAATTATTTATTATTTTTTATACCGGTGGCGTATGGCTGATCCTTCTACAAGATCAACACAAGTGACCTGTTAGAGCCAGACCGTATTTATTATCCACATGATATCAATTGAGTAAAATCTCATTGACATATGGGAAGCCACACTGGAGCTGTTATCGCGTGGAACAGATTTTGCGGAAAGTTGACAAATACATATAGAGCATTATATAAGACTGCCGGGTTGATGCAGCCGGGTTAACATCATGGCAAAAATATCAGAAGCTGAAAAATTAAGAAACCGCCAGTTTTCATACATGGAAAATTATTCAGTGATGGCAGCTGATAAATAAAAGTTAAACTTTCACTACATGTAGATTTGCAAATTCATTTAAAATATTAATGCAATATTAAATAGCTAAAGTGATTGCAGTGGACCCCCAGCAAGACAAACGCAACGTAAAATTAAACGTCAAATTAAGCTTGACTATAAATCAGAATGCGTTAATCAAATTAACACAGAAAGAGAACAAAGTTGAGACCTGACTCACAAATCAATTGATAAATACTGAGATAAAGTCGCCAAATCACTGACTGAGATAAACGACTGAGATGGAGACCCGTACTCAGTGGTCTGGAGTTGAAACACTAAATGACTTGAAAGTGCTGTTTTTATCGGAGCAAATTCAATTAAAAGCATTTCTATTCTTGGGGTTTATTCACTGATAGCTAAGTGTAACGGTAATGCATTTAAAGCATGTTAAGTAATATGTGCCCCGTGTATGAATATTCAATTTTGACGGCAGACTATTCTATGACAGCAGGTACCCGCGGCGTCAGGTATAGGTCTGTATGGGTGTTTATAGCAGTCACCCTCCATAAATAATAAAAGGATTGGTAGGGATAAACATATTCCGTCTAATGAAGTAATATTAATATATAATTTTTCCTTAACAAAACCATTGAAAACTCTATTTATGACAAAACTGGGTGGGCCTGGATTATGTTCAATGAAGAATCATGTTTAATTTCGTCGTACTTATGTTGCGAATCCGATTAGACGAAGCGTCTATGACATGCAGTTCCAGTAAATCTGTTTATCGGAATTCTCAAGAACTGCAAATTTTAATCAATATACGTCAGCAGAAGTTGCGGGAAACCACACAATTAGAATTAACTTGTTTGTACTTTGTTATTGCCTCTGAACGTACCAGAAGTAGTTTTATAAAATTGCAATCGGCGGTGACTGGTTGACCCGGTGAAATAGTCATAATGTTAACATTTTGCATATATAAGATTATATTAGATGTAATGACACGACAAAAGTAAACAACATTTGTTCTTGGCTGGCAAATTTCGAACAGAACACGAGGTATGTGTGTATGAAATGACCGGCAGCGTCTACTCTGTCGTCAGTGGCAGAACTGGCCACCGAAACTGCCGTGTTCACATCAAGTAGTGCGAAAAACATCTCGGTACTGTACGGCGTCAAGCCGATAATTTTTAAAATCAAGTTTGTTGAATATTAATTAGTAAAAATTGGTACATTTTACATAAGAAAAAGTCCCACCTTGTGTTGGCAATTTCGATATTTTTTTTATCGTTCACTCCTACCTAAAGTTTTACCCACCTAACTGCCACCCAACATTCTTATCAGTTTGACTTGCTACGAGCACGTCTTCGACGCCATTTTAGCAAAAGCTAGAGCTCTAGAAAGCTACCACTTTGTTCTCTATATTATTGCAATTGAAGCACCTGAAAATTAGATTTACTTTCTCACACCACTCTACACTGAGGGTATAAA
>JAHPZR010033112.1:0-5000 GCA_019787425.1 Platygyra sinensis | reverse complement strand
AAACGCCGGAGTCAAAAGCTTTTAAGGCTGAATATTCAAACAGTGTGTTGTTGCTGCTCCACCCCATGTGAATATCTGCAACAATAATGTCACCTGTCACTATCAGGTGTGTATATCATGTGACATACTGCGAGATATAGAACAAGTTCCTCCTGAAAAACGTTAATGCCTAAGTAAACGAAACTGTTAAAGTAATAATGTCTTTTTTAATTCACCAGGTTAAATTGAAACATAGCTTCTAAGCCATCACACTAATTGCTTCAAACTTTGGAACATTTCCACGACACGGAGTAGGTTCATAGCTGCGTGTTTCGTACAAACGAAATGTTAACATGACCGTCAGGTCTAACAAAGTATGCGAGACCTGCACCCGCCAGTCATTAAAAAAACTTTAACAGATCTGATGTTGGTCAGCTACCAGACATCATTTTATGTTTTATGTCATTTTATGCACGTTCTGAGTACACAGTACATTATTTTGCTGTTGACGTTGATTTAGTGGAACAGCGTATTCTGCAATCAAACTGAAGATCAGATGTCACCGATGTTAAATTCGATTTTTTTTCTTTCGGCTCTCGGCTCTGGACTGCCTATGACGGATATTGTTATATCACTTGTGTGAAATTGTTGTACTCAGAGTCGCGGCCTTATATATCTGCAAAGGACTGTTTTTGCCGCCGCAAACTTCTACAACCTCTACAGCGCGCTAATGCGTGGGTCTTGCCCGCATATGCTTTCTATGCCCATTAAACCAATCAATTTTACTGTCGATGTATTGTTACTTACCTGAAGTTGCAGCTATTTAAGGAGTTTTCTCTTTCAACAGATTCTCCGCTTCAGCTGTCGGTAGGAGATAGCGATCAAATGATATTTAGGACAGTATATAACACATCGTGTAATTTAAACATAACATAATAATTAATTTATCGCCACATATTTAACATTTACAAGATTGCATGGTTCTAAACGGTGTCACTGAATCTTTACCGAACGTGGCATCAGATTTGTTCAAAATATGGAACAGGTAAAGGAGAAAACAGAACTGATCTACGGCCGCTGAGACAGTAGCATAGATGAGCTTTAGGTGGCTGATAATAGTTTCCAGTTCTTTTCATCATCTAAACAAATCATTACCGACTACCATCGTAATCGTATCGGGTATCGCGCAAATGCGCAATCCTTGGTAAACTGTAGTTTTGGTGATTTTTTTTCATATAGTAGGTTACCATTGGAACAGTACAATACAACTGACTCCTGTTGTTGGAAGGCTCGATAACGCTATCCACTAGATAAATCACTATCTAGTTAGTCAGTCAGAACTGCATTTAACGCACTCGCCGTTATCCTCCTTCCTACTGCGCACACTCAGTTACCTAATACACCCAGTCGGGTCAGGTGGTGTGCGGCCTACGATCGCTAAGCATGCTGGTAGTAACAGGAAAACAGCTCATTCGTATCAACGCCGTCGTCGAGTGCACATCAAATTACTGTGATGATTTCAACAAGAAAACCCTTAGAAGTCGCTTTTGTATACTTCATTCATCGTTTAAACTCTACAGATTGGCAAATATTCAACCATTTCTTCAAGAATTTTAGAAAGAATCGAAAAACATTGCTGTTTTCACGATCGCCAGCGTGAAGGCAGTGAGATGTAAACAGTAAATAACAGCAACTGAATCAGTAGGGGCTACTCGCCACTGTTCTTTATTGTTATATGTACATGTATATATTTTTGCGGGACCAGAATCTCAAAGCGATGTCTGAGTCTATCTGGACTTGTTACAGAGTAAACCCCTGTGTAGCATATTTTTCAATGTGTTTACCTCTGCTGAGTTCAATAAAGTACTCGTAGCATGTTCATGCAGATCCCACATTGTGGGAAAGTCTGGGAATGAATTAAATGAAGAACCTTAACATCCTGTTTGTGGGGGAGATGTTGGCTTAATGGCTAGAATGATGGATTTTGGATCAAAAGGTTGAGCAGCGGGGGAAGTAATTGCATTGTGTCTTTCCTTTTGGCAGCAATACATACAAACATAAACTTTTTTAAAGTATCAAGGTATTTAGCTACAACCTAATTGTGGACACTATATAAAATGAAAAGAATAAATATAGTATAAAATCACAGCCAGCACACACCATTCTCTAAGAACTTTTCTCAACCAGCAATTATACATGGGGGAAATGGTGAACTGTCAGGCAACCTAGGTTGAATTTTATTAAGCAGTGATTATGCCCAGTCCCCATACTTATTCAATGAAAAGTAAAAGTATGGTACATGATTGCTGGTTAGGTTTAACTAGCCACATGTTCAGTAGGAGAAGCAATACTCTTAGTTGAGCTCTTTATGTGGCAGGTTAAAATTAGCTCCAGAGGTGTGGGTCAGATTGCATATGTTGCCTTTTTCAACAACTTGGTTGTCGCTGCAAAGTCAAGTTTGGAAAATCAAAAAAATACTTTAATCCACTCTAAAATAACTGGCTTGTATTTTTTATTTACTTGTACAAAAAGTCATTTTTACACAGCTATGTCATACAAAGAAGTTACCCTGGCCTTTCATCAGGGAACAAAACAATATGGTATGAACATCACATGCCATAATTAATCCACAAACCTCCATAATAAAAACACTTACTTCTCTTACAAGTTGGATGATGTTTTCATAACTTGATAACATCCTGAATTAAAAATTTCAGAAAATATGGAATCTTCTCTTGACATGTTCATGTCTTTCAGCTCTCCACCTCAAACAATAACAGCCAGTTACTGTTCACGCATATGCAATTAGTTGGCAAAAACATACAAAATACACTAAGCTGTAATTATTTTTTTTGCTGTTGTGTTTATCAGAACACTGTATAATATTTACAGCGACAGTTTTACGAACAAAAGTACAGAGTTTTGTACAACTTTCTTTCATCTAGTGTAGTAAATTTAAATGCCTATTTTATTTTAACATTCCTACTGGCAATAGTTACATATACAAATGATAGCAGTGGCTGTCCTCTCCCTGTCTGCAGTTTGATCTATGATAGATTTGCTCGAATTTAGATCACATAGATCAGTATATATTCAGTAAATCTATGGTTGTGCTTCCAAACTACTAATACACTGGTAGAAGAAGAAATTAGGGCTAAAAATTTATTCAATTCTGCAAAATGATAATTCCCTCACCCTCCAATGAGTACATTAGCAACAGTCAAACGATCGATGCTATAAGTAACATTTCCAAATATATTTTTGAAAATTGCCTAATACCGCTTTATTATGCTTAGCTTGCTAGGTTATCACATCCAAAAAGCTGTCCCTGCCTCATTATAGGTTCAAACAGCATCATGAAGCGACATTTAGCAAGTCAAAGTACGTGTGATTATCATAGAACCTATTAGAAACGAATTTTTGAATTTGTAAGTTAGAGAAATGCAATCGTTCCCACCGTCCTGAGAGAGAGCGTGACTTCCCTGGGTCACATTTAATTGGGTCGGTACATTTCGCTGACCCCTAGTCCATGGACTACCCCGATGGACCTGGTCCATGGACTACATGAATGGACTACCCATGGACTACCCTAAATGGACCACCCTGAAATTTTCGGCAAACATAAATTTAACTAAGTAAGAACCCAAATAAAAAGATGCGATCGACAAACACAATTACCGAAAACTTGCGATTTAACAGATTAAATCCCCAACTGGACCTTTGTCACAAAATATTGAAGGGCAGTAAAGTGGAAATGGGCCGAATTCTAACGAGTTGTCCTTTTGCTGCGAACTGGCTTACAAGTCAGATATGAATGCGATTACATATGCAAAATTTCCTCTTACCATCTGGCTTGCTTTCCATGTTGAAAGCGACGTCGAGAGCGCCTCGTGAGTGATTACTGCGCCAGCTAGCTACACTCTTTTGGCCAGCGGTAGAAATCCAAGATGGTACAGACTGGTCACCAAGAGGATCCAATATTTTGTGACATAGGCCCAAATTTTAAGGTGGTCTTATACTCTGACATTTAAATATTTCCCCCAAAAAACATTTTTTCGAAACATGAAGATTCACCATCCCTGACCAATTGTTAATCGTATTTTGAAAAGATTTTGCTGTAATTACTCCTTGATGTATGTTTAAATTAAGAAATTCGCATACTGACAGCTATATTTCAACATAGCAACACCCATAGCAACCATTGTTTACAGTCTAAAAGTAGTCACAAAATGTATTCAATCTAGTGCATTTTAATGATACTTTACAGAAAAGCTTTAGAGATGTCTACTCATGAGAATTTTGCATCATGGTCCCGAACATTGTTTCCTGTGCCATCTTGTACGCTCCTTATACTTGTTTAACATTTCTATGACTGGTGTGTATTCGCGTATTCAATGAAACATTCATGTAAACCCTTTCGACATACCCCCCTCCCCTTTCCTTTAACCCCCCTTCCCGTTTACAGGGCCAGTTTGGGTTCTCAGAGACTGAAGACAAACTTTAAAGCCATATTTCTCAAAATGACCAAATAGACCGATCACCAATATTTCACGCACGATATCTTTACAGGGTTTTAACGGAATGTTGTCAGATTTTCAACATTGGTAAAGAACACAGTTATCTAGGAGGCAAACCTCCAAAATTTGCAATTAATGAAATTCTATCCCTGTTATTCAGTTAATACAGTTAATATTAGTTAATATTAGAAACCTTTTTCCAAATTTTACGAGATAAAATCCCTCGAAACACTGCTTTCTGAGGTTTGGCTCCTGGACAACCTGCTTGTGGACAGCATGAACTGAATTGCATGCTTCTCGAACCATCCATTAGTAAGTTATCGTGTTTGTAATGAACACCATTTTTAACACTTAGGAGCTAGTTATTCATTAACTATTGTGGCAAGTGACCTGGAAATACTCATTTTTGAAGTCAGAGTGCAAAGTCTTTTAACGTGGTGCCAAAACTGTTCCACAGAGTTTTTTTTGCTAAAAACATCTTTTTTTTTGTATAAGACCCCTTAA
>JAHPZR010033111.1:10000-16010 GCA_019787425.1 Platygyra sinensis | reverse complement strand
CCCTTACCAAACCAAACACTATTTTAAATGCATTTAAATACTATTTGAAAAACTGTTTTTAAAGTATTTTATAAAATAGATTTAAAATAGGGCGAAAAATGTATTTTTAAGGTATCTTTCGACTGATTTTAAAGGTGTGTAAACCTGTTTAAAACACTATTGAAACAAAGTTTGAAATGTATTTTGAAAAGCGTTTTAAAAATATAGTTTAAATTCCAAACCTCGAACTCCCCTGCTAAGTTTAAAAATATAATTAAAATAGTCTGTAACTACTTTAAAAATCTCTCGAGGAACACAGCATTCGGAATAAAAACAGGATACAAATAGTGATTAAAACAGCCTTTAATCTCCAAGACTATTTTTAAAGTAGTTTAAATGACAATTTTAAAAGTATTTTGTACAAAATAGATTTAAAATAGGTGCAAAATTATATTTTTAACATATTTTTCAACTGATTTTAAAGGTGTTAAAACCTGTTTAAAACACTATTGAAATCCACCGTCTCAAAATATATTTCAATAGTACTTTAAACAGTTTAAAAATCAAAGTGGATCATATATGAAAAAATATCTCAAATACAATATAAATATATCAAAATAGCTTTAAAATAGTCTAGAAATAGCATACAGTAATATAGTATAAACAGCATAAAAATAGTACAAAATAGTATACAAACAGTATGAAAATGCAGTAAAAATAGTATTAAAATAGCATAAAACTACTGTGAAAATAGTTCAAAAATAGTATCAATGAAAACAGCATAAAAATAGTGCTACAAAATCTTCAACTTAACTTTGTTCTAGCTGTGTGCAACACATGACATGGCAGAAGTCAGTGTACACTGTACGGCAAACTCAAGCTTGAGGGTGGTACTTGGCCCTACTTGTATAATAAATGTACTCTACTGTAGCTCTATGCCAACTGCATCTCTCATGAAAAGCTGTAAATATAATAAGACTGGAGCCTGTGATATTTTCTCAACATGAACGGGGTCAAAGGAACCTATGTATCACTGCCAAAAGATTCGTATCACTTATTTTTAAAGTTGGAAATTGAGGCTAAGGGTCCATTACTTGGTATAAAACATCTTCTGTACCACTCATTGCAACACAAAATAAAGGCAATTTAAATGACTGTATGCTACAGTGTGTGTCTGTACAGTACATGGGAAAATATACACATGCCTGCAGAACATGCAGCAATCACTCCTAATCAACAGAACCCTTAAACAATTTAGAGGGTACAACTTCATTACACAGACTTTTGTACATTTAGTAGGTGATAATCATGTTCTGCAAAGGTTTTATACATCTTTCCTCACATCGTCTGAACCTACAATATTATTTTTGCAGGGTTTTAAAACATTTAAACCCCTGCATCATAATTTTTTGTGATACATATGTCACAGCTGCAAGAACCAATTTGTTGCATGAACTTGTCTCATTTACATGTACAACATGTACATGTGGCAATTAAAGCTGTGCCATCTTATTGGGCCTACAGATGTTCAAAATCTTGGGTACAGTAGACATTAATTTGATAAATAACATGCAAAACGTGTATGACAATCATAAAAATAACCGTATATTGCAGAAATAACTTATCTATTTGCAGTAGTGTTATCTATATTCCTTAGCTTGGCCTGAAACATGTTACGCTAATAAGAATAGGAATAGGAATAGACCCATGCCCCTTACTAGCTCGGTTATGCAACAGGTGATGGCTATATTTCTAACTTTTACAGCCTATAAAAGAGTCAAGATTTAGTTTAAAAAGGCGCAGTGCGTTTCGAACAGGAACAAAGATTTATCAGTTTAAGCGAAAAAAATACTTTGGGGTTAGGTGCACTTTAAACCTATCCGAATTTACTTCAGACGATGGACAATTCGTTCTTCAGGCCCTGCGTTTCAACTCCTAAGGCCTTTGCCGCCGAGCATTAGAAGCAATCGCCGTCCCAATGCGGATTGAAGCGGGTAACTTCGTACCCTAAACGCGCTACTCTTTTCTTTCTATACGTTTAGAAAGAAAGCAGAAAAAAAGAATGACTTCAAACGCTTAGTAATATTAACTTTTTCTTTACTATTACGTGTACCCTCGACTTACTACCCTCCCCCCTCGCCCCTCGATATTTTACTCTGGACAAAAACCTACACTCGATCAAGAGCGGCTTGCATTTTCTGACTCAGGCTTTCCGCCGCGCGGCCATGCATAAAAATCATATAAATCTTATTTAATTTTTAAACATTTCTTTAATCATCGAACTTCGACATTTTCCCTAGACCCTCGACAAAAACCGACAACTTTATACTCCGTCTAGTGCCGTCGACTGGAAACTGGCTTATCAGCCTTTAAATTTCAGAATTACTTCAGTCTACACTATCTCTTACTTTTTGGAAATAAATACACTCCTTTGTATTTAATTTTGGAAGCGAGATAATAATTTTCTAAACTTATGAAAATTAAAGTTAAATAATACAACAGAGGAAACGTAAGCTTTTGTCTATTTTCTTTCCTTGTAACACAAAAGTTACAGTTTCTTTACAGGTATTAAATGATAGCGTCTATGTAGCGCAAAATAACATTCCTGGGGTTCCGAACCCCCACCCCTCCCCCTCCCCTACTATCCTCGGTACCCTGAAGTCTTGAGCTCTCGAAGTGGTAAACCCTGTAAATACCGTATGCTCAAACCAGCATGTGTTAAACAAAACGTTTTCAACATGGATTGCATGATTTTCCTTGACTAGTTTTGAGGAAAAAAAAATGCTTACCTTTACTTGAGACTTGGAAAATAGCAAATAACTGTCCTACATATTACTCTAGCTCTTTCTAGAAAAGGTTTCTTCGATTCTCACGATGAATGCAAAAATTGGTCCACAAACGACAGCCTACTCTCAAGTCCGGCGCAACGAAATATGTGTCCACCGTTGTTCTGGCTAAGAAAAACATATGATTCGTCGAGTACTAACGTCTGAACGGTGTCCGCGTGTAGTCCGCGTGGAGTCCGCGTGTGCGTAACATGTCTACGCGAGAACCTTGATTAAGAAGTTAAATTTGATTGGTTAGGAATAATAGGAGGCATTAAAGCAGGGCTAAACGCTTCAAGGTGACATGCTTCTGATGAATATCAATGACTATTTTATTCCTGATACAATTTCGGGTCCCAGAGCCTGAGGACACGTGTTAGCGAACGGATTAAATAATGACTTTAATCATCAGCGACTGACTCACCGCTGGGAATGGACTTTAAGTTTTGTTCAACGGCCATTCCCGGGTTTTTTGCTGACTCGCTGCTGTTGCAGAGGCGGATCCAGGCGAGGGGTTTTGGGGGTTGCAACCCCCCCTTTGAGAATTTTGTTTTTGTTATTTTGCTTGATTCTTCGTAAAATAATAATAGAATAAAATTGTTTTACGAAGTTATTTCACTTTTACCATTCGACTGCTTGTCAAGTTATGAAAAGATAATGTACATTTCGCAAAGGTCGTATCAGGTTCAGGTATAACAAGCGACATGAACAGGTGACATTCATTGATAGTGTACAACCCCCCCTTTCAGAAATTCCTGGATCCGCCCCTGTGTTGCTATGAGTTTATTGTAAGCAGAGTTTAAAACTGAGGGTGTAAAAACTGGGAAAGAAGCGGGTAAAAGTGTTTACTAAATAAAAAAGGATAAAAGGAATAAACTAAACATATGTTCATATGAATTTGTGTGCACTTAGTTCAGTTCGGTAGCGTAAGCATCTCTAGCTACCTAAGTGCTCTCCCAACTATCCAAGTGCATACGCACGCTAGACATTGTCCATTGCTTTTATAACATAGCAAGACATTTTTCACGCTGACAAGTCGCTTTTTCTGCACTGATCAATCCACTGTGACGTCAGCCTGAACCATCTCTATGAACCATCCATTTCTTTTCATAAAAAAATTAGCCATTCAGAGCGCGCGCTAGCATATAGCTATGTTATAATGAATAAAATCCTCACTACTAAACTGTTCTGCTCGTGATGGTTTTAGTATTCTTGGGTTGCACGTGACGTCCGTCATCATCAGATCATTTTCTAAAATCCAAAACTAAAAAGCCACCAAATTTATTATCTCCACCGGGCATTAGAGGGGGTAAATTGATATCTGTGAACAACTTTTCAGCTCAAGAACATACATCGTCTAAAAAACAGGCACATTTCAAAGTTACGGCGGTGAGTGACAAAGCTATATGAACTTGTTTCTCGAAAAAATATATAGTTATCTCGGGATTTTTAGATTTTTCAGAAGTTAAAGAAGTAGCTGAGGGATATTGCTTATTTAAATGTTTGCTTAATCAGTTCAGTGGTCTACATAGCCAAAGTAAGTTTCAGATGTTTACACTGTTCTACGGCGCCATGTTGGTGTCCCTTGGAGGTACACCAACGTGGTTGCTCCATACTGAGTTCTGTAACTTTGTACAAAATATTTCGACATATATTTAAAGATCCGGAAAACGCACAGGCCTAAAACTTGGAGTGTCTTAATTATTTATCCCCTACAATATCATATATTTTTGAAACTATAGCGAATGGTTTTCAGTCGAATTATTTTTTTTAATTGCGTGACGGTGCAACCCAAGAATTAATCTCCTGCTGTAGAAACTTATTTGCCGGGGTTTAAAATTTCATTCAGACTAGGAGATAGGGAGAATCAAAGGCTCCCTGAGCAGCTCAATGGATGAATAGCTCAATCCCAAGTTTACTTTTGCCTCTGTGGCAAAACGAGTCTGTGCAAACTATTGGTATGCAAATATACGTCACCTGTACGGTCATTCGCATGAAAATCAAGTGATTTTCATGTGAAAAGTTTTGCACAAGCACTCGTTTTGCAAATGGCAGCTCAGACAGTGGAAGTCTAGTCTGCATAATTTCCCAAGCAGTCCATCAGGCCAGCACTCATTCCAGTTTCTGTAGCAGGAAGTGACTAGGAGTATTTCTACTCCCCCCACCCCCCTGGATGGGATGCCAGACCATTACAGGGTTACTCCCAAACATTAATTTCGCCAGTACCTATTTATACACCAGAGAGGATACTGAGGCACTGTGAGAGTAAAGTGTCTCACCCAAGAACACAATACAATGTTCCCAGCCAGGGCTTAAACCCAGACTGCTTGAAATAGGAAAGAAATACAAAAATCAAAAACAGGTTGTTTACACAGACTGCTTACAACTTTTAAAATGGATAATTATTGGAACTGGAACATTGTTTTTAAGTTAACTTGCACATGATGCAGTGTCAAAGAATAAAAACAGTGTCTCAAAATGAAATCATTAAATGAGAGTTCCCCAAATTCACCAGTCAGTCCAAAATTGACACCTAGTCACTGAAGTTGGTTACAATAAATGTATAATATCAGGGAGTCGGCAGTGCATTTTGGATTGAGGTAAGTTGGTTACAGTCCTTGTTCAGATTACATTATGCAAAAGTCTAATACCTGATTTTAACATTTTCTTGTTTTTGACTATCAACTTGAGAATGCCAAAACTGTCAAGAGTATTGTACCCGAATTTCACTTAAGTGAGACATGGATATTGGCAAAATCTTGTGTTACTTTAAGCTCATGTCACATATATTAAACACTGGTAAATGGGGAAATCTATAGAAAGGAAAAATAATTCCTTCAATATTATATGAATTTCAGGTAGTTTGTTTCAATCTTGAACCCAAAGTGAAGGAGTCTGTGCCCCAAGGTCAGAACCCTATCAACTTTACAGAGTGTTGTTGACAGGAAAGGCTTTTCTTTCTGCTAATTCATATGTAGCTCCTAGTTTGAAACACCTTTCACAAACCTAATGTGGCCCTACTACATCTGATTTCTTGGATAAATAATAAATTAAGTTTCAAATTCCTGTCCTGTTAAGTCTTATAATACCTCCAGCCTGAAAAAGGGGAACCTTTAGTCAACTATAGGGAGAAGTCCTCCAGCTTGGTGTAATCAATGATAAGGGTACTACATATTGTAGTGTATGCAAGTACATAACAGTAATTT
>JAHPZR010033111.1:0-5000 GCA_019787425.1 Platygyra sinensis | reverse complement strand
TCCCTATCTCCTAGTCTGAATGAAATTTAAACCCCGGCAAATAAGTTTCTACAGCAGGAGATTAATTCTTGGGTTGCACCGTCACGCAATTAAAAAAAATAATTCGACTGAAAACCATTCGCTATAGTTTCAAAAATATATGATATTGTAGGGGATAAATAATTAAGACACTCCAAGTTTTAGGCCTGTGCGTTTTCCGGATCTTTAAATATATGTCGAAATATTTTGTACAAAGTTACAGAACTCAGTATGGAGCAACCACGTTGGTGTACCTCCAAGGGACACCAACATGGCGCCGTAGAACAGTGTAAACATCTGAAACTTACTTTGGCTATGTAGACCACTGAACTGATTAAGCAAAACATTTAAATAAGCAATATCCCTCAGCTACTTCTTTAACTTCTGAAAAAATCTAAAAATCCCGAGATAACTATATATTTTTCGAGAAAACAAGTTCATATAGCTTTGTCACTCACCGCCGTAACTTTGAAATGTGCCTGTTTTTAGACGATGTATGTTCTTGAGCTGAAAAAGTTGTTCACAGATATCAATTTACCCCCTCTAATGCCCGGTGGAGATAATAAATTTGGTGGCTTTTTAGTTTTGGATTTTAGAAAATGATCTGATGATGACGGACGTCACGTGCAACCCAAGAATACTAAAACCATCACGAGCAGAAACAGTTTAGTAGTGAGGATTTTATTCATTATAACATAGCTATATGCTAGCGCGCGCTCTGAATGGCTAATTTTTTTTATGAAAAAGAAATGGATGGTTCATAGAGATGGTTCAGGCTGACGTCACAGTGGATTGATCAGTGCAGAAAAAGCGACTTGTCAGCGTGAAAAATGTCTTGCTATGTTATAAAAGCAATGGACAATGTCTAGCGTGCGTATGCACTTGGATAGTTGGGAGAGCACTTAGGTAGCTAGAGATGCTTACGCTACCGAACTGAACTAAGTGCACACAAATTCATATGAACATATGTTTAGTTTATTCCTTTTATCCTTTTTTATTTAGTAAACACTTTTACCCGCTTCTTTCCCAGTTTTTACACCCTAAGTTTAAAACTCTGCTTACAATAAACTCATAGCAAACACAGGGGCGGATCCAGGAATTTCTGAAAGGGGGGGTTGTACACTATCAATGAATGTCACCTGTTCATGTCGCTTGTTATACCTGAACCTGATACGACCTTTGCGAAATGTACATTATCTTTTCATAACTTGACAAGCAGTCGAATGGTAAAAGTGAAATAACTTCGTAAAAACAATTTTATTCTATTATTATTTTACGAAGAATCAAGCAAAATAACAAAAACAAAATTCTCAAAGGGGGGGTTGCAACCCCCAAAACCCCTCGCCTGGATCCGCCTCTGCAACAGCAGCGAGTCAGCAAAAGAACCCGGGAATGGCCGTTGAACAAAAACTTAAAGTCCATTCCCAGCGGTGAGTCAGTCGCTGATGATTAAAGTCATTATTTAATCCGTTCGCTAACACGTGTCCTCAGGCTCTGGGACCCGGAAATTGTATCAGGAATAAAATAGTCATTGATATTCATCAGAAGCATGTCACCTTGAAGCGTTTAGCCCTGCTTTAATGCCTCCTATTATTCCTAACCAATCAAATTTAACTTCTTAATCAAGGTTCTCGCGTAGACATGTTACGCACACGCGGACTCCACGCGGACTACACGCGGACACCGTTCAGACGTTAGTACTCGACGAATCATATGTTTTCTTAGCCAGAACAACGGTGGACACATATTTCGTTGCGCCGGACTTGAGAGTAGGCTGTCGTTTGTGGACCAATTTTTGCATTCATCGTGAGAATCGAAGAAACCTTTTCTAGAAAGAGCTAGAGTAATATGTAGGACAGTTATTTGCTATTTTCCAAGTCTCAAGTAAAGGTAAGCATTTTTTTTCCTCAAAACTAGTCAAGGAAAATCATGCAATCCATGTTGAAAACGTTTTGTTTAAACACATGCTGGTTTGAGCATACGGTATTTACAGGGTTTACCACTTCGAGAGCTCAAGACTTCAGGGTACCGAGGATAGTAGGGGAGGGGGGAGGGGTGGGGGTTCGGAACCCCAGGAATGTTATTTTGCGCTACATAGACGCTATCATTTAATACCTGTAAAGAAAACTGTAACTTTTGTGTTACAAGGAAAGAAAATAGACAAAAAGCTTACGTTTCCTCTGTTGTATTATTTAACTTTAATTTTCATAAGTTTAGAAAATTATTATCTCGCTTCCAAAATTAAATACAAAGGAGTGTATTTATTTCCAAAAAAGTAAGAGATAGTGTAGACTGAAGTAATTCTGAAATTTAAAGGCTGATAAGCCAGTTTCCAGTCGACGGCACTAGACGGAGTATAAAGTTGTCGGTTTTTGTCGAGGGTCTAGGGAAAATGTCGAAGTTCGATGATTAAAGAAATGTTAAAAATTAAATAAGATTTATATGAATTTTTATGACATGGCGCGCGGCGCACATGTTGGTGGCCCTTGGAGGTACACCAACGTGCGTTGCTCCATATGAGTTCCTGTAACTTTCGTACGAAATATTTCGACATATTATTTTTGATTTAAAGATACACGGAAAACGCACAGGCCTAAAACTTGGGGGAGAAGTGTCTTAATTATGGTTGTTTTATCCACTACAATATCAGATCTTTTTCACGAAGACTATAGCGTAATGCGTTTCAGGCGAATTATTTTTTTTAATTGCGTGACGGTGCAACCCAAGAATTAATCCTCCTGCTGTAGAAACTTATTTCGCCCGGGGTTTAAAATTTCACTTCAAGACATAGGAGATAGGGAGAATCAAAGGCTCCCTGGGCAGCTCATGGATGAATAGCTCAATCCCAAGTTTACTTTTGCCTCTGTGGCAAAACGAGTCTGTGCAAACTATTGGTATGCAAATATACGTCACCTGTACGGTCATTCGCATGAAAATCAAGTGATTTTCATGTGAAAAGTTTTGCACAAGCACTCGTTTTGCAAATTGGCAGCTCAGACAGTGGAAGTCTAGTCTGCATAATTTCCCAAGCAGTCCATCAGGCCAGCACTCATTCCAGTTTCTGTAGCAGGAAGTGACTAGGAGTATTTCTACTCCCCCCACCCCCCTGGATGGGATGCCAGACCATTACAGGGTTACTCCCAAACATTAATTTCGCCAGTACCTATTTATACACCAGAGAGGATACTGAGGCACTGTGAGAGTAAAGTGTCTCACCCAAGAACACAATACAATGTTCCCAGCCAGGGCTTAAACCCAGACTGCTTGAAATAGGAAAGAAATACAAAAATCAAAACAGGTTGTTTACACAGACTGCTTACAACTTTTAAAATGGATAATTATTGGAACTGGAACATTGTTTTTAAGTTAACATGCACATGATGCAGTGTCAAAGAATAAAAACAGTGTCTCGAAATGAAATCATTAAATGAGAGTTCACCATATTCACCAGTCAGTCCAAAATTGACACCTAGTCACTGAAGTTGTTTACTATAACTGTACAATATCAGGGAGTCGGCAGTGCATTTTGGATTGAGGTAAATTGGTTACAGTCCTTGTTCAGATTACATTATGCAAAAGTCTAATACCTGATTTTAACATTTATTTTTAGACTATCAACTTGACAATGCCAATACTGCCAAGAGTATTTTGCCCGAATTTCACTTAAGTGAGACATGGATATTGGCAAAATCTTGTTTACTTTAAGCTATGTCAAATATATTAAACAATTTGATTTTAACTAACTGGTAAATGGGAAATCTATAGAAAGAAAAGTATTTCCTTCAATATTATAAGAATTTCAGGCAGTTTTGTTTCAATCTTGAACCCAAAGTGAAGGGGATGTTTTTATTTACAATTTATAAGTTTTTTTACTCCATAACTATGTCCATGGGGAGGGGGAGGGGGAAGTAACAAACTTTTATACAAGGAGGCTGCCCCGATGTCAGAACCCTATCAACTTTACAGAGTGTTGTTGACAGGAAAGGCTTTTCTTTCATATGTAGCTCCTCGTTTGAAACATCTTTTACAAACCTAATGTGACCCTACTACATCTGGTTTCTTGGATAAATAATCAATTAAGTTTCAAATTCCTGTCCTGTTAAGTCTTATAATACCTCCAGCCTGAAAAAGGGGAACCTTTAGTCAACTATAGGGAGAAGTCCCCCAACTTGGTGTAATCAATAATAAGGGTACTACATATTGTAAATAACAGTAATTTCTTTCTTGGAAACACAAATCACTGTATTTTATTCCTAGATACTTGGTAATTGTTTGCGCTAATCTCGCTAGCAATGCAGTAATATTCAAAAGACTCTCAAAATGATTGCAGATATATACATCTCTTCTAACAGATTTTTGCAATGATTAAAGACCATACTTATGTTGACAGGTATCAAGCATTCTCTTCTCCATGAATATTTCAAGTTTTGATTTCAATTTGTCTAAATCTCTCATTTCTAGAAGTAAAAAACCCTCTACATCACCAGCCACCATGCGTCCCACTTATGTTTGACACAATTAGACATCATTTCTCTCTTGCAAAAAGTAGATCTACACAGTAAAATATTTAGCAGTTTATTTATTTACTTGATCCTAGATGTGGGTTGACTTGCATTCCATCTCTGACCATCTATTCCTTCTGATCGAACTGCATGGAACACAGAAGAAATTAAAGTGTGAACGACAGCAAAACTAAAAGATATGGCAATTCGAATTTGTTGCTTGAAGTATTTTAAATTAAGCTTACAAATTTCGAACTTCTGTCGGATACTAACACAGGCAGAATTTCAATGTGTGCATGTACAAAATAATATCTTAACGAAGGAATGAAACTGAAACTTAACAAGAACTTACGCTTACCTTGGACTCCACAGGAGAGAAAGCGAGTGGAAACCATCAAATTATCTTGGCCAAGAGAAAACACTACATGTACGAGCTAATTTCCCCCATATGTTAAGTTAACATGATCCCACTTTCTGGCT
>JAHPZR010033109.1:32500-43359 GCA_019787425.1 Platygyra sinensis | reverse complement strand
ATGGTAATGGTAACGAGGGGGGATAATAAGTAACTGAGGAATAAAGGAAAATACAATGGAATAAGGGAAGAATACATTCAACACATATTTGAGTATTTGGACTTAGCTTAAAACATTATTTTGTTTTCTATACTTTGTTATTTTCCTCCTTTCTTTTTCTCCTACCAGAATAGTGTAAATAAAGGTGGTTGTTGTTGTTGTTGTTGGAAAGAAAATTTAACTAACAGCCTACGCACTATATCACGCCTGGTGTTTATCCTTGACATTTCAAACCCTGGCAAATATACTAACAATTGATTGTAACTTCGTTTGGGCATGTGCTAAAACCCAGACGGTAGACGTTGGACGATAGACGCTGGACGATAGACGATGGACGATGGACGATGGACGATAGACGATGGACGATAGACGATAGATATGTCACGCAAATTTGTCACGCAATCTTTAGAGAATTTATTACGAGAAACTCCAAAAACCCAACAAAACAACATGTGAGATGATTTAGGGAAATGATTTCCATATATAAAAGCGGGTCGCGCTCAATGTCACATGAATGTGAGAAACTCCAACAATCAAATTTCCGCAAAATCAGTCACATAAACACGGAGAAGCGACATGTGACAAACTTTGTCACGCACTCTTTAAGGAAAAGACTTCCATTATATAAAAACGGTTGGCGCACAATGTCACATGAATTCTTAGAAACTGCACGCAATCCGCAGTCCTTAGTAGTATGAGCATGATGCGGTGGCGCGGTAGGCGGTAAACACATGTAACACATGTAACGTACACTTTTTCTTGCGGCCCGAAAAGCCAGCTGCGTAGGCTACATAAAAAAACGAGTGGGTCGATAAAAAGGAGTGTATCGGTTTAAAATACTGCATGGACCCAGAAAATAGTCGTAAGTGCGAATCGAAGGACTTTTGAGAATCAAGCGAATCCTGTTTGAGAATTAGCCATCTGCTTTACATCAGCAGAGAACAATTGGCGATTGACACATTCCGTAAATTCGTGAAAATTCAACTTTTGAATTCTAAAAAATTCAAAAGTCTCATTCCGAAAAGAATGTGTTAAGGCAAACGAGGGTGAGGACGTTTAAATTTGGGGACAATTTCTTCGTTTAACAAATGTGGCCGTAGAAATGGGCGATCGTGCTTGAGAAACCATTACGAGTCGTGGGTGGAGTACCTGAAACCCGCGGGCACCCGAGTGTTCTGCTGAGGAGACTAGGTTTTCATATGACATCAGTACGGGCCAGTATTATTAAATCGGTAGCGAAAAAAGATGTCCGAATGATGAACTGTTAGTCCAATTTACAGTCCAAATTATGTGTGAGCTAACTACCTCGCCAGAAGCGACAAGTTCAGTCGTTAAGTCTTGTACCGATTTCCCTGTAATGAAATAAATATGTTAATCTGAGTTCTTTTGTTGTGCATCATCTCTCCGGGGTGGGTTGGGGGGGGGGGGGGTTCATTCTTTTCCATTTTAATGGCTTAAAAATTAGTGAATTTGTGTTGCCTTGAGGAAACCTTTGCCAAAACAGCTTTAAATCAGGCTCAAAACTAAGGTGATTTCTTTCCCCCGGGAAGGAGGAGGAGGGGGGGGGGGGGGGTTGGTACTCCCTTATGTGGCTTGCACAGGTACACGCGGCCCCAGTGGGTAGGGTTTTTCAGCTGAAAATAGGGTATCGATTTAGCCATTTTGCTCTTCAGAATTCATGATTAGGACTTCTGCTTGTAGCCCCTTCCCCATGTATGTAGTCTACGTACGTACGTTCATTACATGTGTTTACCGCCTACCGCGCCACCGCATCATGATCATACTACTAAAGACTGCGGATTGCGTGCAGTTTCTAAGAATTCATGTGACATTGTGCGCCAACCCGTTTTTATATAATGGAAGTCATTTCCCTAAAGATAGCGTGACAAAGTTTGTCACATGTCGTTTCCCCGTGTTTAGACCGATTTGGCGGAAATTTGGTTGTTGGAGTTTCTCATCATTCATGTGACATTGAGCGCGAACCCGCTTTTATATATGGAAATCATTTCCCTGAATCATCTCACATGTTGTTTTGTTGGGTTTTTGGAGTTTCTCGTAATAAATTCTCTAAAGATTGCGTGACAAATTTGCGTGACAATCTATCGTCTATCGTCCATCGTCCATCGTCCATCGTCCATCGTCCATCGTCTATCGTCCAACGTCTACCGTCTGGGTTTTAGCACATGCCCTTCGTTTGATTGTGTAACCAATTAATAATGCAAATAACAACTCTTAAACATTGAGGTTTCCTTTCTTTTGTTTATAGCTTAGTTCCTTGTAGGTGAGGAATGATCATCGATCCGGTGAGATACTGACTCGACTCGTTAGATCTGACAGTTAACGTGCCAACTCCAATCATCACAGCTTAAGATCCTCAATGAACTGATTTATTGGTTTTATAACCGTAAAACACCTTGTTGGATAAAGTTAAACCTCAAAGCAGAAGCTAGCATGAAATTTGAACAACTTGAAAACTATCAAGAATATAAAATTGCGTCCATCCAACATTGAAACAAAAGTATAACGATTGAAAGTGGAGGGTGTGCTAATGACGTTTGTGGATGTTAATAAACTCAACCCTTTGTAATTTTTGGTTGAAACACTTATGATTAAGCAATGAATTTATAAAATGTTGCTGTAAAGGTCATCCCCAGTAAGTGCTGGGTCACACAGGAAGTGTTAACTGAAGCGAATACGGCATCACAACCTTACAAATTTAACCCCTGGAACCGCCATAACGCTATGGTGATACCATACCAGACCCTCGAAAAAAGAGGTAAAAGGCCGCAGAGAATGTGTCAAAGACTCCAGCTAGCAACTGCAGCTTGGCTACAGACTTACGTTTTGATATTTGCATGGATGACAAAATTTAATTAGGCTACAGTTGCGTAAAACGCTGAGTAACGGCTAAGGAAAGGGTAAAGTTCTGTGCCAGTTGATAGCTTGGGCCGAAGGTTAGGGCAAGTAAAAAAGTCAATTGTTTGGAGAAAACGTGTCAATGTAATTTGCACTGTGTAAAGAAAGAAAGAGACGAAAAGCTGGAGCCAATGGAATAATAGAAATGACGGAAACAGAAAACAAATAAACAGATAAATGCAGACGACACTTATTCATGGAAGTCAAGCATTTAAATTTAAAAAATATCCCGGCACGCTCGTAATATTGTTTGTTTGCAGTTTAAATAATTTACACCACCTAAGTGCATCAAGTGTTTTATTTACTTTAATCTTTTAGTGCCCCTAACAATATATTTAACGATGTTGTCTCACTATTATCACTAGATCGAGATGTTACAAATACATTTCCCTTCTCCGGTTTAAGTATTATCTCCTTGTGTCGAAGCCTAATGACTGCTTACTGGTGGAGTAATAACACATTTATAATACATTTAGACAAAGAATTTAAACAAACTATAGTTGCAACAGGTCAACAATCTAGTACTACGGACCGAAGGAAAACATCACGTGATCATACATGCTTTTGTAACATCCCGCGCTTAGAAACCTGTTGTCACGAAGCTCTCCATTAGAACCTCTAATTTCATTGGATCTTGTTGGCACGAAGCTCTATTGTTTTGGGGCTAGGGTTCATTGTTAACATTGTTTGTATATCATTTTCTCAACCAATCCTGTGAGACGTTCCCAAGAGCTTCGAGGCGGCCCTTAGAAACAGATAACTGTTTGGTAAAAGTTTTTCCTAAAGGGGTGCCTATTCCATTCACATACTCAACTTGAGTGAAGAAAAGGCGGCGAATTGTAAATAGCAGTTAAGTATTTCAAAACAGTTGCAAAGAAACCATATTAAAAATAAACCAGAATTAGGTGGCAAAACAGGATCTTGACAAATAAAATTTCTTTGCCTGAAATAGTAATTAAAATCGTGTTGTACCAAAGGAATATTCTTTCTCTGTAGCTTTTATTTGACTCGTCGCAGTCAACGGTTTTACCCACAAGTGAGAGTCACTTTGTAAAGTATAAACACAAACATCACAAGAGATTAATGTTCGAACTCAGGGACTTAATTTATCTGTGACTGACAAACATGTCCACACAGAAATATATATTGCACAGAAGGTCTGAAGCCGAGGTCCTTACTTTATCTTGTGTGAGGTTAACTTTACTAAGCAGATTTACTCTGCCTTTGCATTATTTAAAGATAGCTTACACTAGCTATACGCCGCTCACGTTTAATTAAGCTCCTAAAAGGGACTAAACGTTTTAAGTAAAATTTATACTGATATTAAGATTTTTTATATATATTTTATAATCACTTTAAATCGTATTTGGTGCACATCCAGTGTTCTCTGGGTGTAGTGACTGAAATACTTCAATTATTATCAAACTTGAGAAGATCTTCTAAAATGTTTTCGTCTTCAACCAGTTGGTGAAAGAAGAAAAGGGAAAAACAAAAAAGCACAGATGCTGCAAACAATCTGATCTCAAAAATCATTTTTAAAAGGAACGAATAACGAAAAATATAATAGAACTGGTAGTAAGCACATTTATTTGCATATTTGGACTTAAAGAATGAGAGAGTAATCAACCTACGTGCTATATGGTGTGTTTGTAATCTAGTTTATCCTTGACCTTTGAAACCCTGGCAAATATATCTAACAACCTCAAAGTCTTAAACACTGATGCTTCCGTTCTTTTGTTTACAGCTCCATGGTTCCTTAATTGTAGACGGAAAACGATCAATGTAGGAGATACTAACTCAACACGTTAGATCTGAGATATTGACGTGGAACAATTTCAATCGTGATAGCGCAAGTTGCTGAATTTATTGTTTTATTAGTTGCATGACTAAATCAAATCCCCTTTTTCGGTTGAAGTTGTCCCTCAAAGCAGAAGCTAACATGAGCTTTAAACATGACGGGTCCAAACGCGGTCAAACGGCGTAAACTGCCGAGTAAGCAGGAAAGTGTTTTAAAGTTAAGGTTTTTACATTAGAAGAGTTGCTGCATGTATCTGTTGCGAACTTTGAGTTCAGGCTGACTCAATTTATTTTAGCATCTAACAAAACTTTATTTAGGTGGATTAATCTTTCCTCTGAAGTCACGCATTCAGTGCAAACAGGAAACAAATTTGAGACACAGTGCCTAGTAATATCCACATATTTTAGTGTAAATAGTTGATAAACTTCACTGTACTGACTCACGAAAACCGCTTTTCATCGCTGAGTTCTCAAAGTGAAAACAAGTTATCTTTGAAACACTTAACTTACGAAATAAATAATATATAAAGTTTGACCCGGTTAAGAACTTTTGGCTGGCTGCAGGTGTGTTCTCTGTAGACCTCTGTGGTTCAGTACCCTTTTAAATTTCCTTGTCTCTCCGCCGGCTTTGATCAGAAAATGTCTTCGTAACTTTTTGTGAGAATGGTAATGGTAACGAGGGGGAAAATAAGTAACTGAGGAATACAGGAAAATACAATGGAATAAGGGAAGAACACATTCATAATATATTTGAGTATTTGGACTTGAAACTAGAAAGAATATTTAAACAGCCCACTCACTATATCACGTGTTTGTCATGACCTTGTTTACCCTTAAAATAACAATTTACATTTCTAAAGCGCTAAAAAAATAAAACTATTTTAAAGCGCTTCACAAAATATTCAATAAAAATATCAAAACGATTAAACGATAAAATATGAGAAATATAAAAAATAATAAAATATTGAAACAAATCGTAAGCCAGTTTGAACAGATGTGTTTTAAGCTTGGACTTAAAAATGGCTACACTCTGACTATTTCGAATTTCAAGCGGCAGTTTGTTCCATAGAGGTGGCCCGGAACGGGTAAAGGCGCGACCACCAAAGGTCTTAAAATTAGTTGTTGGGATACTAAGATTTACTTTTTACTTGCCCTAACCTTTAGCCCAAGGCTATCAACTAACACAGAACTTGTCAGTTAATTAAGTTTTCCTTAGTGACTCAGCATTTTACGCAACCGTAGCCTAATTAAATTTGTCATCCAAATATCTGTAGCCAAGCTGCAGTTACTAGCTAGAGTCTTTGACACATTCTCTGCGGCCTTTCTCCTCTATTTTGAAGGGTTTGCTATGGTATCACCATAGCGTGTTGGCGGTTGGGGTTAAATTTGTAAGGTTGTGATTTCGTGTTCGCTTCGGTTAACACTTCCTGTGTGACCCGGCACTCAGTAGGGGCGACCTTTACAGCAGCGTTTTAAAAATTCATTGCTCAATCATGGATGTTTGAACTAAACATAACAAAGGGATGAGTTGATTCACATCCACAAACGTCATTGGCACACCCTCTACTTTCAATCGTTAAACTTTTGTTTTCAATGCTGGATGGACGTAATCTTACTGAATCTTGATATTTTTCAAGGATGTTCAAATTTCATGTTAGCTTCTGCTTTGAGGTGCAACTTTATCCGACAAAGTAAATTTGTTTTACAACCAACAATACATTTCACTGAGGAACGTAAGCTGTGACGATTGGAGTTGCAACACGTTAACTCTCCGATCTACCGTGATGAGTCAGTATATATGTCACCGAATGATCCGGCATTCCTTGCCTACAAGGACCTAAACTGTGAACAAAAGAAAGGAAACCTCAGTGTTTAAGACTTTGTTATTTGCATTTTTAGTTGGTTACACAAACAAACGAAGTTGTTAGATATATTTACCAGGGTTTGACCCTGCATTTCTGGCCAGCACCTATGTTCATGTGACCTTGGGATCTTAAGAAAACACTGGTCACAGGTACTTAGGCGATGGCTAGAATTGGAATGTCAAGCATTTAATTCCCGCACTCATAATATTGTTTGTTTGCGGTTTGAATGATACAGTACATTAAACCACCTAATTGCATCAAGTGTTTTATTTACTTTAATCTTTTAGTGCCCCTACCAATATATTTAACGATGTTGTCTCACTATTATCAATAGATCGAGATGTTACAAATAGATTTCCCTTCTGTGTTTTAGTATTATCTCCTTGTCGAAGCCTAATGACCGCTTACTGGTAGAGTAATAACACATTTATAATACATTTAGACAAAGAATTTGGACAAACTATAGTATAGTTGCAGCAGCTCAACAATCTAGTATGAAGATTACGTAATCGGTTAAGAGCAACTGACTGATGACCAAAGGAAAATATCACGTGATCATATACATGCATTTTGTAACATTCCGCCCTTAGAAACAAATACCCGTTCGGTAAGGTTCCTTCTGAAAGGGATGCCTTAGTCTTTCTCGTACTCGAAGTAAAAAGAAGGCGGCGAGTTTTAAAAAGCATATTAGTATTTCAAATAGTTGCAAAGAAACTATTAATAAACCAGAACTGAGAGGCAAAACAGGAACTTGACAAAATAAAATTTCTCAATTTGTTTGAAATAATAATTTATTCACCAAATATCTGGCGCACTGTGTTTGCTGATGATAGTCTTCAGGAAGGAACCTATAAGACCTTGCTTTTCCTCTTATACCTAGGACCGGCTGTTAATATCGTATCATCCATGTTTCTCTAAATGACATTGCCCGCTTGTTTTGTGCCAGATTTTATTGACGTAGCCTGAGAGTTAAGGGCTTCAGGAAACCATTTCTTTTTAAAGGTAACTTTCCGCAGTGTTCGGATACCACGAAAACAATAAATTGAAGAACTTTAAAAGCCTTGCGCACGTCATAATATCATATTAAAACATTTTTTTCCGCCATGCCCATTTTGAATGGACTTGTTTTTCAAACTTCTTCCTATAAAAAGGGTTGCTCTCCTGGGTTTTTTGTAGTTTTACAAAGCTGCTTGCTTCGACTGCACTGGTAAACGCTGATTGAAGAGGTTAAGAATAAGAAGGTACCAACCTGTACAGAGACATTTTACATAGAGGATTAGAGAGGTTAACTGAGATGGTTTTTGAAGTAACTTTCGAGAAGTCTGCTGAGATTCTTGTCACTAGAAATGAATGTTCTGTTATTTTTTATTGTTTCCTAGCTTAAAAATGGACCGCCTCCGTTTTGCCGTCTCCTTGCTGTTAATCGTTTCACTTACTTCTAGTACCTTTGGATCTGCGATCAAGGCAAAGAATTCAAATGGGGAGGTAAAGAGAATTTACTTATGTCAGCGTTTCCTGCTCAAACGTTTTATTTGCAACATTAAATGTTGTCTATCTTGACATCATAGAATTTGTGGTCCTTTTTACGCCATGAAAGGACATAGAGTCGAAGGTATCAGCATGAAAATGTAAAAGCCCATATATAAAATGCTCTAAGGTCGCCATTAAGGCCCCGTCCTAGACTTGCCAGAAGTCGACCTTATTTCTGATCTCGAGGGCGAGACGAAGTCGCGAGAGCGAGCGCAAGTCGACCTTATTTCGCGAGGGCGAGGGCGAGTTCTAGCGGAAGAATTATTGTGGGCATGTAAAGGACTCTAATAAAGTCTAGCCCCGGGCAAACGTATCCGGATATATATTTTTGAATCGTATCTGCAACTTTTTCTTTCCGGGTCAAATGTTTTCCCGTCCATACATAGCGTATTCAAATCGAATTCGCCTGTCCACGTGACGCATCCGATGGCGTCCGGATTCACTATAGGGAAGCAATGTCTACATGTTGTGCCGCCAAATTGGTTTATTGTTCGGTAAGAGACTGGACACAAGTTTGCTACGTCATCGGATTCGAAAATATTCGGATTCATCGTCCGCACGTTGTCAGATTTATTCGGCAGAATTATTTTTTCCACTCTGGAGAGCGGATTAAAAAACTATCCTGATTCGCTACCGAATTCGCCGGACGCGTGTAGACGAAAGTCATATCCGGAAAGAAAAAAATGCGGATTCAAAAATATCTACGATGCAAAGTTTCACCTATTTGTTCTCTGGCCAGGGTTTGAACCCGAACCGCTGAATCTGGAGACCAGCTCACTAGCTCTATGAGGCCACTGCTCCCCAGTCCCACCACCAACGTAGACAGCAAGACTTTAAAGAACGTTTTAAAAAGTGTTTGTTAACGCTTTGGAAATCTTGTATCCTCCAGGAACTAGAAGAAATGCGATCCGCAGATGCAGACTCAAGCTCGTACCCAGAAATGGCTCCAAATCACAAGGTAACAACAACCTTTTTGTGGATATTTGAAGCCGAATAAAGTAAACACAAAGTTCTTGAGTATTACAGTCAAACTAAGTGAAGCGTACGTACCCCTCAAGATTGCATGAATGAACTGATTATTTGAAACTTGAACCCGCTAGTCGTTTCAAGAATGCAATAATGAATTAATTATTCGAATATTGAACCCAAGAATACGGCTAATGGGTTCCGTTTTCGAAAAATCAATTCACTATTGCATTCTAGAAAAGACTAGTAGGTTTGAAACCTACTAGTTGCAACAGTGAATTGATTTTTCGAAAACGGAACCCGTTAGCCGTATTCTTGGATCGAACGAGCGAGTTCAATATTCGAATAATCAATTCATTATTGCATCCTTGAAACGACAAGCGGGTTCAAGTTTCATTAGTGCAATCTTGAGGGGTACGCTTCACTTTTTGACTGTAAATCCGAGTAATTTAATAGGTAAATTCAGGTTACTTATTGATAATGATGGCAATAAAATTAATGACAGTAATTAATAATACTAATAACAAATAATAACAATAATGATGATGATTTTGTTGTTTTTGTGTGTTGTAAACTGATTCACTGGGGCTTTTCCAACTATATTTTGTTATGACAAGATGAGAATTAGAACATAGTGAAGACAGAGAAAAAGTTAAATTATTGCAGACGCCCATGTATAAAGTTTACTAAATAGGAATGTGTCTAGAGACAGGTTGAAGTATTGATGATTCTCATTCGAACATTCAGCATTTTTTTTCTTTTAAAAGGAAATTGAAGCATTGTTATCAGACCCTAGTTTGGATCACTATCCTGAAATGGTTCCCAATCGCCAGGTAACAAGAACATACTGTATTTATTTCTAGCTTATTTTTGGTTTTTAGTGTCACGCCATTCAAAATAAATCAAAATCAAAACCATTCAATAGATAAAGTCAAGAATCTAGGAAAAGAAAGAAGGTGAATATTTAAAGACTCTCGCCAAAATTCAGGTCACAGCAATTTTTTTTAAGCGAGAGATGCAGAGATATTGCTTCCCCAAAGTTATAGAGATTGTATGGAGACGCCATGATGGTGCCATCCGGATGGGAGTAAACATGGCGGCCGGAAACCAACAGAAACATCTGTCACTGAGTTTTGTTATAAAAGCGTGATTTTATCTCAAAAACATTAAGTATACTTTTCCTGAAAGTAAAGAATGGTCATCGCAGTCAATTTTCCAATTTAAGCAATTGGAAAGAAGAAGCCTGAAAAAAATCAGGGCTTCAACGGGATTCGAACCCGTGACCTCCGCGATACCGGTGCGATGCTCTACCAACTGAGCTATGAAGCCACACATTGGGAACGAGGTCAATTTTTTGAGTTCATATCTCCCGCGCGCGATGAGTGAAATGATGTGAGGTATATATGGCATATGGTATATGGTGGTAGAAATATTTCTAGTAGCTTCATGCTACAGAAACCGGGGTAATCTCCGGACCGATGGGCCCCTGGTTCGTATGCAGACTTTTGAGTTAAAACTGAATGATGCTGCATTTAGGGCAATTCTTAAAATGTAATTATATTCCGGCTGACTAAAGAATTTAGGATACAAAAGTTAATACCAGCTGAATGGGGAGAATATTCTCTCTTTTTTTCTACATAGGAACTTGAGGAGCTTTTGAAACATTCCAATCAATCAAACCCAGACATGGAAAGTGATGCGGAAGCTAGATTGAAGGAACAGAAGGGTTTGAGAGACCAAGAGTCG
>JAHPZR010033109.1:0-25000 GCA_019787425.1 Platygyra sinensis | reverse complement strand
TAATATATTTGACATAGCTTAAAGTAAACAAGATTTTGCCAATATCCATGTCTCACTTAAGTGAAATTCGGGCAAAATACTCATGGCAGTTTTGGCATTCTCAAGTTGATAGTAAAAAAAAAAATGTTAAAATCAGGTATTAGAATTTTGCATAATGTAATCTGAACGAGGACTGTAACCAATTTACCTCAATCCAAAATGCACTGCCGACTCCCTGATATTATACATTTATTGTAACCAACTTCAGTGACTAGGTGTCAATTTTGGACTGACTGGTGAATATGGGAAATTCTCATTTAATGATTTCATTTTGAGACACTGTTGTTATTCTTTGACACTGCATCATGTGCAAGTTAACTTAAAAACAATGTTCCAGTTCCAATAATTATCCATTTTTAAAGTTGTAAGCAGTCTTTGTAAACAACCTGTTATTTGATTTTTGTATTTCTTTTCTATTTCAAGCAGCCTGGGTTTAAGCCCTGTCTGGGAACATTGTATTGTGTTCTTGGGCGAGACACTGTACTCTCACAGTGCCTCAGTATCCTCTCAGGTGTATAAATAGGTACTGGCAAAATTAACGTTTGGGGGTAACCCTGTAGTGGACTGGCATCCCATCCAGGGGGGTGGGGGGAGTAGAAATACTCCTAGTCACTTCCTGCTACAGAAACTGGAATGAGTGCTGGCCTGATGGACTGCTTGGGAAATTATGCAAACTTGACTTCCACTGTCTGAGTTGCCATTTGCAAAACGAGTGCTTGTGCAAAACTTTTCACATGAAAATCACTTGATTTTCATGCGAATGACCGTACAGGTGACATATATTTTCATACCAATAGTTTGCACAGACTCGTTTTGCCACAGAGGCAAAAGTAAACTTGGGATTGGGCTATTCATCCATTAGCTGCTCAGGGAGCCTTTGATTCTCCCTATCTCCTAGTCTGAATGAAATTTAAACCCCGGCAAATAAGTTTCTACAGCAGGAGATTAATTCTTGGGTTGCACCGTCACGCAATTAAAAAAAATAATTCGAAAACCATTCGCTATATTTTCGAAAAAGTATGATATTGTAGGGGATAAATAATTAAGACACTTCTCCAAGTTTTAGGCCTGTACGTTTTCCTGATCTTTAAATATATGTCGAAATATTTCGTACAAAGTTACAGGACTCAGTATGGAGCCACCATGTTGGTGTACCTCCAAGGGACACCAACATGGCGCCGTAGAACAGTGTAAACATCTGAAACTTACTTTGGCTATGTAGACCACTGAACTGATTAAGCAAACATTTAGTAATAGTAATTGGACCGAGTGGAGTACAATTCAGGGAGTAATCGAGCGAGTAATTTCAAAATCGGACGAGCGCGAAGCGCGAGGCCGATTTGAAATTACGAGCACGATTAGTCCCTGAATTGTACGACACGAGGTCCAATTACTAATTAATCGTATCTATAACAAATTTCGGGAAAAAAATGTCTTCTGAGAACTTTTTTTGAGCAAGAACGTCTGTAGCGCTTTTCCTAAGTTTTGAAAACTGTGGAAAACATTGCTAAGGAAGCCATTGAAGCGCGCGTAATTGGCGTGAAAATCACGTGGGTATCCAATTACAGGTGTCCGATTACGAAAAGTTCAAATCGGACAGCTGTAATTGGACACCCATGTGATCGGGCGCCGATTACGTGACAAATAGGCGCGCAGAGAACCAATCACGATCGAGAATTTTGTTATAGATACGATTACTCCCTGAATTGTACGACACGAGGTCCAATTACTAATTAATCGTATCTATAACAAATTTCGGGGGGAAAAAAATGTCTTCTGAGAACTTTTGAGCGAAAACGTCTGTAGCGCTTTTCCTAAGTTTTGAAAACTGTAGAAAACATTGCAAAGGAAGCCATTGAAGCGCGCGTAATTGGCGTGAAAATCACGTGGGTATCCAATTACAGGTGTCCGATTACAAAAAGTTCAAATCGGACAGCTGTAATTGGACACCCACATGATCGCGCGCCGATTACGTGACAAATAGGCGCGCGGAGAACCGATCACGATTGAGAATTTTGTTATAGATACGATTAAATAAGCAATTTCCCTCAGCTACTTCTTTAACTTCTAAAAAGTCTAAAAATCCCGAGATAAGTATATATTTTTCGAGAAACAAGTTCATATAGCTTTGTCACTCACCGCCGTAACTTTGAAATGTGCCTGTTTTTAGACGATGTATGTTCTTGAGCTGAAAAGTTGTTCACAGATATCAATTTATCCCCTCTAATGCCCGGTGGAGATAATAAATTTGGTGGCTTTTTAGTTTTGGATTTTAGAAAATGATCTGATGATGACGGACGTCACGTGCAACCCAAGAATACTGAAACCATCACGAGTAGAACAGTTTAGTAGTGAGGATTTTATTCATTATAACATAGCTATATGCTAGCGCGCGCTCTAATTGGCTGATTTTTTATGAAAAGGAAATGGATGGTTCATAGAGATGGTTCAGGCTGACGTCACAGTGGATTGATCAGTGCAGAAAAAGCGACTTTTTTTTCAGCGTGAAAAATGTCTTGCTATGTTATAAAAGCAATGGACAATGTCTAGTGTGCGTATGCACTTGGATAGTTGGGAGAGCACTTAGGTAGCTAGAGATGCTTACGCTACCTAACTGAACTAGGTGCACACAAATTCATATGAACATATGTTTAGTTTATTCCTTTTATCCTTTTTATTTAGTAAACACTTTTACCCGCTTCTTTCCCAGTTTTTACACCCTACGTTTAAACTCTGCTTACAATAAACTCACAGCAACAGCAGCGAGTCAGCAAAAGAACCCGGGAATGGTCGTTGAACAGAACTTAAAGTCCATTCCCAGCGGTGAGTCAGTCGCTGATGATTAAAGTCATTATTTAATCCGTTCGCTAACTAGTGTCCTCAGGCTCTGGGACCCGGAAATTGTATCAGGAATAAAATAATCATTGATATTCATCAGAAGCATATCACCTTGAAGCGTTTAGCCCTGCTTTAATGCCGCCTATTATTCCTAACCAATCAAATTTAACTTCTTAATCAAGGGTTCTCACGTAGACGTGTTACGCATACGCGGACTGCACGCGGACTACACGCGGACACCGTTCAGACGTCAGTACTCGACGAATCATATGTTTTCTTAGCCAGAACAACGGCGGACACATATTTCCGAGTTGCGCCGGACTTGAGAGTGGGCTGTCGTTTCTGGACCGATTTTTGCATTCACCGTGAGAATCAAAGAGACCTTTTCTAGAAAGAGCTAGGGTAATATGTAGGACAGTTATTTGCTATTTGCCAAGTCTCAAGTAAAGGTAAGTATTTTTTTCCTCAAAACTAGTCAAGGAAAATCATGCAATTTTGAAAACGTTTTGTTTAACACATGCTGGTTTGAGCATACGGTATTTACAGGGTTTACCACCTCGAGAGCTCAAGGCTTCATGGTACCGAGGATAGTAGGGGAGGGGGGGTTCGAAACCCCAGGAATGTTATTTTGCGCTACATAGATGCTATCAGTTAATACCTGTAAAGAAACTGTTGCAAGGAAAAAATTAGATTCCTGTAAAAGTTAAGATAGACAAAAGCTTACGTTTCCTCTGTTGTATTATTTAACTTTAATTTTCATAAGTTTAGAAAATTATTATCTCGATTCCAAAATACAAAGGAATGAGATTTATATGATTTTTATGCATGGCCGCGCGGCGGAAAGCCTGAGTCAGAAAATGCAAGCCGCTCTTGATCGAGTGTAGGTTTTTGTCGAGAGTAAAATATCGAGGGGCGAGGGGGGGAGAGGTAGTAAGTCGAGGGTACACGTAATAGTAAAGAAAAAGTTAATATTACTAAGCGTTTGAAGTCATTTTTTTTTCTTTTTTTCTAACCGTATGGGAAAAAAAGAGTAGCGCGTTTAGGGTACGAAGTTACCCGCTTCAATCCGTATTGGGACGGCGATTGCTTGTAATGCTCGGCGGCAAAGGCCTTAGGAGTTGAAACGCAGGGCCTGAAGAACGAATTGTCCATCGTCTGAAGTAAATTCGGATAGGTTTAAAGTGCACCTAACTCCAAAGTATTTTTTTTCGCTTAAACTGATAAATCTTTGCTCCTGTTCGAAACGTACTGCGCCTTTTTAAACTAAATCTTGACTCTTTTATAGGCTGTAAAAGTTAGAAATATAGCCATCACCTGTTGCACAACCGAGCTAGTAAGGGGCATGGGTCTATTCCTGGGTTGACGTCATAGACTGATTTGCATCGTGTTAACTCTTTGTAAACTTGCATGCAAAGAAGTTTGTGACATCAAGACAGGAATAGACCCTTACCCTTACTTGCTCTGTTGTGAAACAGATGATGGCCAGATTTCTTAACTTTTACAGCCTGTAAAAAGTCAAGATTAGGGCTAGAAAGGGGCAAAAAGGCGCAATGCGTTTCAAACAGATGCAAAGAGTTATTTTAGCGAAAAAAATATTTTGGGGTTAGGTGCACTTTAAGAAGATATTTGTAAATAGGCTAGTTTTTTTTATATATATAATATTTAGATTGTCTTTTTGGCTAATAATATTTAATAATAATATTTAGATTATCTTTTGTATATTTCTTGCCTACTTTTATCATGTAACTTAAAGACCATTGTCTGTAAATTTGAAGAATCAGAAGACAGGTCGGAAAATTGGGATTTTATTTTATTGCGTCAAAAAGACCCTTTTGGTGAACTATTTTCAGACTAGTTCACATTTTTGTGAAATCTAGGAAAGTTCGAAATACCGCATAATCAACCAAGATGGCAAATGGAATTTTATGTAAAATTGCACATTTCCACAGGCCAGTGCAGAAAGAAGCGGACTTGCCTGGTTTTTTTTTTTTTAACACAGTTTGTAATTCCCACTTTGATTATTCTTCTGAGCTAAAAGTCATCTTGAAGTAAGTACGTTTTGTCCGTTTCTTGGCCGTTTGAAAAATACAACTATCGCGATTTAATTTACGAATTATGTTTATAAAGATGACCTCGAAATCGAAGTTCTTGCTCGCTCGTCCAAAAATGGAGCAATTGGTCAAGAAACCCTTTATAGTGTTTCGTCTCGCGCGCTTAATTTTCACGAGCCAAACTGACCATTTAGATATGGTATACCCATAGCATAGCTCTTTCTTTAGAACATTTCATTTGTCGAGAGATTATATTCGCACATTAGAAGAGTGGTGACCCTCTAAAATCAGTCAAAATTTTGTAAATTAAATTGCGTTAGTCGTATTTTTCAAACGGACGAGAAGTAGACAAAACGTATTTACTTCAAG
Source organism: Platygyra sinensis (assembly GCA_019787425.1). NCBI lineage: Eukaryota > Metazoa > Cnidaria > Anthozoa > Scleractinia > Merulinidae > Platygyra > Platygyra sinensis. Next base: position 19,703 of record JAHPZR010033109.1, on the reverse strand, counting down.
ATGAATTTTAGCTCAATAGAATGATCAAAGTGGAAATTACAAACTGTGTGAATATGAAATCCAGTCAAATTCGCTTCTTTCTGTATTGGCGTGCTGAAAATGTACAATTTTGCATTTGTCATTTTGATTGATTAAGCGGTTTTCGAACTTTCCTAGATCTCACAAAAACGTGAACTCGTTGGAAGTTTGAAAGATATTTCTGAAAGTAGTTCACCAAAAGGGTCTTTTTGACGCAATAAAAGAAAATCCGAATTTTCTGACCTGTCGTCGGATTCTCCATATTTACAGGCAATGGCTCTTAACTGAAGTGCCACTATGTATGGACTGTTCGCTTGTACCAGAAAAAGTGGCCTTAAGTTCGACTGCAACTTGGTTCTACTTCTTTCTTCTACCAAATTCATTTTATAACCAAATCATTTTTTTGTTTGGCAGTAGACACCGAGTTTTTGAACCAATTTTATTTTCGTTTGAAGGTTTGAGAAATCAAGATTTTAATGTCTATACGATCGTAAAGCTTAAGCTCAAACTGATACAATGTCGTTGCAAGCATTAGAGGAAGCTTGTCCTGAATCGAGGTGGATATATATGCTGTTAAATTTCATTCATTTCGTACTTTTCGCCTTTTTTCCTCAGTTGACTTCCTTGCATGCATTTTATTTATGGTTATTTGTGTAGCTCAGTGTCCTAGGACATGTAAGATCCAAGTGCAATATTTTTTCTATTATTCGTTTTTGCGCAATTTGTTATTTCTTTGCTTGCCAATGTCAATGTCAATGTCAATGTCAATGTCAATGTCAATGTCAATGTCAATGTCAATGTCAATGTCAATGTCAATGTCAATCTCTATTTTAACACGGAAAATCATCAGTAAAGTTAATAGTTACAAACTAAACCTCATACAACTGTTTTACATGATTGCCGTGTGGGAATCCGATATCTCAGATACCTTCTTACACCACGTTTAAACTGTTTCATCTTCATTAGCGCCTTTCTAAGTCTGTATAGTTTTATTTTCCACATATTCTAGCGTATTTTTCATATCGTGGTTTTCAGTACAGTTTGGACAATTCGTTTTGGTCCGCGCCTAGCGCAGCTCTGTTTACTTTCTTCGCGTTTATTCGTAGTCCGCTTCACAGCAGTTTTCTCTCAGTGGCCGAAACAATGTAAGTGTACTTGTCTTGCAGTTTTGTTATTTCTTTATTCTGATTTTTATCAGTCGCAACTTGTAACTTTTTGCTCTTTTACTGTTTTAGTTCCAACCCACGCCGTTTGTATGCACACTCTTTGTACCAAGCATTTTGTTTCAAGTACCAAGCGCGTTGGTTTCAATAAATCCTCATTCGACACTGTTCGAATTTGGTTCGTATTGTTGTTTTTAAAGGCCAAGATACATAACGCTTCTTGCAGTTTCAGTATACTTGTGAGTTCGCTCTAAGTTCTGGTAAAGAACAAATACATAAATTCGATGCGCCCATTTTCCTTTGTTGGCTTTGCATTTTTTCTCTTCATTCAGGAAACGTTAAACGCAATTTAATTTTCCTCAAACGGCTGTAGTTACTGAACCATATGACCTATCTGAGGACTATAATGTTATTTTCTGCACACCCAAGGGCACAAAGCTAGGGTTCGGACCCAGCGGTTGAATATACATAACTATGTACATAACCAACTTCTGTACGTACTCAAAATTCCGGGGAAGAAATTATCGGCAAAATTTAGCGACACCTCACGAGGTTTCTCCTTTTTCTTCCTCATTGTTCCATGCGCCAATGGAAAATTCCGGAAATTTAAACAGAAATGTCTGGTCGAATGGAAAGAGCTCATGGAGGCACAATGTCCAACACATCCCGTAGTTAATTTTCTTTTTGGTGTCTAGAATGCGAGTATTGTCCGAACTCTACGAACATCCACGCTTGTCGCATTCTGCGCTCAGCGAACATTCTCTTTTTCACCAATTTGCACTCTATTATCTCCTTTTGATGAACAAGATTGATCTAACCAAAAAGAAGATCGGAAAACGTGCAAATGACTTTGAGCTTGCCGCAACTGTAACGATGTCAATCAGTTTTCATTGCATGGAATAGCCGCAAACGTCACAAACTTGGCCTGATCAGGCGTCCTTCCTCCCAAATGTACGTATTACAGTTTCCAGTTCTTGGATATCATACATTGCCATACATCGTCAGAGAATCGACTGACCTGCTCTTCCTTTCGGCTTGTGGATGGCCCACTCCATAGCTCAAGGGAAAGACTAACAGGCAGGGTACTCCCTTAGTGCCAATGGTACCATTTCCTTCCATGTGAGGGTGAGCGATGAGAATTTCTCAACCCATAACTAGTCATCACTTTTTAAAATCTAAAACTAAAGAGCCGCCAAAGTTTTTGTCTTCATCAGGTATAAGGAGCGGTATATTTATATCTGTTTGCAGTTTTACAGAACAACAGCGTGCTTCGTTTGGAAACCTGAGCACTTTGAAATTCAGGGTTATGGAGGTGCGTGACACTGGGTTGTTAAAAAATATATACTTTTCTCATGATTTTGAGCCTTTTTAGATGTTAGAACATTAGGAAACGTGCTTATGTAAATGCTAGTTTGGTTTGTACTGATAATCAGCCTCCGAATTAGACAAAGTAAGTTCCAGATGTTACACTATTTTCCGGGCCACATATTGGTGTACCACGGATGTACACCAACTCGGCGTTTTCAAATTGGGCTTTGCAAATTTCTGCGAAATATTTCGACGAATGTCTGAGGTTTGGGGAAATGCACAGGCCTAAAAGTTGGAGAGGTGTCTTACTTAGTTATCTTCTATATATAGCATCACAATTTCTTAGCTTTTTTCACTGGATGATTTTCGATTTATTTTTCTTTTTATATTGTGTGACATTTAAAACGGTCCACTATGATAAGTTTGTTGTAAATACTCGCTGTAAACATGTGCAATTCCTTTTTTTCACATCTTCAATTTTTTCCACATCTGTGACTAATTTGAAAGTCTAGCACCGTGTGTAGGCATTCAAAAACTCGAACGTTATCACTGTTTTCGGTATCACTGCTGCTCTTCCCTGAAATAGAGACAAAATTACCCTTTTCCGCAACCGTTAGCTCAGTAGACTTTGGTATGAAATACAGATATTATATCACACTTGCACACCGTACATGTGTACCGCTTACACCGCAAGAGGAACCAATCTCCCAATCTCCGGACTTCTCTGTCACAGCAAGTTACTCTCGAGTCTGGTCAGCGGTTCACCTTTGGAATAAACATCATGGCGGTTGGTTGATTCTTTAAGGTCGAGACACACGAGGGGACTAGTCCCTGCGACTCTTCCCTGCAACTAGTCCCATGAAGAGTTTACACGAAGAGAATGGTCACATGAACAGTTCACGCGAAGCGTTTTGATGAACAAGTCGCAGGGATTTGTCCCAAAAATTCAAACTGGTTTGAACTCGTGGGACTAGTCGCAGGGACCAAAGTTGGTCCTTGCGACTAAATTTTGAAGCAAAATGGCCAGTTCAGACGATGGGACTTGTCCCCGCGACTTGTTGGAGGGACTAGTCGCAGGGACTACCGGCCCTCGTGTGTGTCGACTTTTATATCGGTGGATGTGTACCGCTTTGTCGTGGAAAAGCACCGCTGTTATTTTGGAAAGAAAGGAAAAAAGGTCTCACTACCTTAACCAGATCTATAGGCTAAATCGAGTGGTACTTTGGGTGTCAGCGATGCCTAGTTCATGTGGAGTTATGGAACGAAGTTCGAGTACTCATCAAGCTATCGAAAGCGGGCGAAAGTTACTTGTGAGTTACTCGACTCCTGCACTCAAAACTGACTTTGTTTCCTTTATTTGAAATATAATGCATGTCGAATGATTTCGCCGTTTGTTTCTGATTACTTTAGAAATTTCTGTGAGACAAGATAAGACAATGCTTTATGATGAGAAACCTTCAAAAGGGAGGAGAAACAAGAAGATCGGAGAAATTCGGCAAGTTCATGAGGCCATAAATATTTTACCAAGGAGATACCACAAGATTTCTTCAGGTCGTAGGGACATTTTTTTTAGTGTCTTTACTTTTAGGCTGTGTTGATTTGATGGGAATAAGATGCTCCACTGATCCATGTTTGCGTGTCTCATCGAGCTGTGCGATATGGGTGTCATTAAAGCCTCGCTGAGTGCTTGGTTTGAGCTCAATGTTTATAAAAATCGGTTTGGGACATTTTGAAGACATATTATAAGTAACAGTGGTGTTTGTTTTGTGCAAAGATGTTTTGTTCTTGTTTAATTAAATTTCAAAGATATGTTAAATCTTGGTGTTGACAATGGACTGAAAATTCCCTAAAACACAAAAAATTAAAAGATCTGATCGAGCGGAATGCGGTTCTAGTATAAGCACATGAATGTCTTGCAAAAAAACAAGAAATGAATGAAATCTATTTTTCAAGCCAGATCGACTGGTCCGCTCTTACAGAGATTGCCTCTCAAGCTTGTATTTCGAGAGAAATTAAAAGATGTTGATACTCTGAAGTCGGCACGTTCTGTTAAGTCAAATTAATTACAAACTCTTCGTGTTCATTGAATCTCTAAGAGCTGAAAGTTAAATCTTCAGCCATCATTTGTACCTTTAAAACCCAGATAGACTGGAAAATTGTCCAACCTGACTGGCGACCAGCACTTCGAATGGAAAAAGATATACATCGAAACCGTCCTTACTTAGCTAGACTCCGAATTGTTATGCTAGATGATATAGTTCTTTCACTTAAAAATCTTGTCCATTTTTGATAAGATGTGAACCAAACGTAACCCCAAAAAATGTTCTGACAGCGCTCAAAGCTCAGTCAAAAGTCTCTTGAGTGTTTTAGACCGCGAAGTGACTTCACTAGCTATTAGCCCGACCTACAATAGATCCCACTTTTCGAGGTCGTGAACATAGAAATTACAAGTTCAAACGCCTGTAGAAACGCAAGGATTTTATCAATCGAGGTAATTTTTGCCCTGAAGTAATCAGCGAAACTATTAGATTTTATTAAAGAAAAAAACATTTTGGGGTTGATGGCACTTTAAGACCCATAAGGCCTGCGAATTGTTTGTTTGTTAAAATAATCATTTACTTGAATTTGCGCAATTGCTCCGTAAAGTAAACTGAATGAATCATGGCTTTGCAAACTCAGTGGACTTTCATTTTTCCTCGTTCCTCAGGAGTTCGAGGTGCAAGTCAGTGATTCGCCAAAGGTTTTTAAAAAAGCGTTTGCAAGCAACCATTAGTGTTTTCTACTGCCTGATTACCCTTATAAGTTTGTAGTGTTGTGCATTTTATAAAATCGTGGCAAAACCGTTAATTCGACAAAAGGAAATTGGTTCCCTCTCAAAACAAAATATTCATATTCTTGTGTGTTCAGAAAAGAGTGGTAACGTTCGTTTAGTGTAGGACATGTTACTTCATCGTCTGAAACGTTTGTATCAATTTAGGCCGTTTCTTTTCTTTATATATATTTTATCTGATGCTGCTTGAAGGATCGAGGCGTGACACGACTTCAAATATTTAGTTAGGAGAAAATGAAGTTTTGACACATTTGTGCACGGGTGTCATCAGCTATTTATTTAGAACTTACCAAGTGAAGTATTTTAGCAGATACAACTCTGTGAACTAGCAGGATTTTGGCTTCAGAGATTTACCTAGTGTGTGAGTCTTTTGAGAACGAAACTGATGGGTTATTAGTTTCTATTGCCTTATCATCATTGAGATAACACTGATACTGCGAAAACAGGGAATGTCAAGTCAACCGGAAACTGAGATATATTTAACTACAACATTGTTGCAATGATCACACTTTGCAATAAATATATCACAGAAAGAGTTCGTTTGAGCGGTCGAACTCAGGGACTTTATCCACGGAGACTCAAAAGCTCAAATAACAAAAATACCAGGCACAGTATATAGAGAGATTTAGTACCACGTTAGATGACAACCTTAAGGATAAATCTCATTTTCATGTTGTGAATATTTCCGTCCCACAGGTCTAAACCACTACAAGCACTATCACGGGACGGGTTCAAGGAGAAATAATAGGGTGGGTTTGGAAAAAAACTTAGGTTGCAACAGCTCAATATTCTAGTTTGAAGATTACACTGATATATCATAGGGTTCATGTTTCTCTTATTGACATTGACTTCCATTTGCATTAAAACAAAAAAAACGAATAAAAGACATACGCTGCCGACTATAATTTGGTCCCGATGATGGTGTCTGTACGCAGACAAAGGAAGAGTTGACTCATGAGTAACCATGCGTCAGACGTTCTTTTCTTAACCGCCAAAAAACCGCCTGATATCGCAGGTTAACTCTGGCGAAGAGAGCATTCTCAAACCTTTGACCTTGAATTTGCGCAACTGTTCAGTGTAAAATAAACTGAATGAAATATGGCTTTGATACAGAAATTCGCTGGATCTTCACTTTTCGTTCTCGAATCCTTGTGCCTTGGAGTATTCAACACTTATTCACGGTAGTTAACCAATCCAATTTGAGTAATAATCTGCGCACCTAGTAGTATTGCGTGTTTGCGATTTGAATGGTATCTTCTGAATTCACCGAAGCAAAGAACAGCATTGCTACACCTCATTTGCACTTGAAAAAATAAAATTAAACTGAATCAAAACTACTTCCAACACACTTTTAATCTCACAAAACTAGTTTCGCTGTAGCAACAGCCTCATCAGTTGATCATTTGACCAGTTGATCTTATAATGTTGCGATTTAAATACTGCAAAATAATTAAATCTCTTACTTATCTCTGGGAAACCTAGAAATATATTTAACAATGTCTTTGAATTTTTAATTAACTAGATCGAGATTTTGAAAACAATAGTGTTATTCAGTCTTGTACTCGAGGAATGTTGATGGTTTAGTGATGCGTTAAAATTCATTTAGGGTGAAATTTGGACAAACTTTAGTTGCAACAGTTCAACGTAACATTCTAGTATGAAGATTACAATATATTATGGCCTCCTTGTTTCTCTTATTCACATTGGCTTCTAGTGGCATTCAAACAGAAAACTAATTTGACACATACACTGCCCACCAGTTTCCACCCTATGATGCCGTCTGCAGGTAGACAAAAGAAGAGTAACTCGAGCAATGTCAGCCTCTTGAATTAACTTCAGCCGACTACTTTCAATTTGCGCAATTGTTCGGTGTAAAGTCAGTAAACTGAATGAAATATGCTTTGCAACAGAAGCTCGGTGGACGTTAAGTTTTTGTTCTCAAAGAATTGTACCTCAGTAGTTTGAGGTGAAGTCAGTCAGTGATAAGCAAAACCAGTTCAATAAAGCTTTTGCAGCCATTAATATTTTCTACTGGTTTCCTCCATAAGTCAGTTTAGTCTGTCAGTTATTTATTTAGCAGGCTCAAAGGTTATTTCCTCTTTGTTTATGGCCTTATTCCTTGTATGTGACAAATAAATATCTGGTAGCAGGATAACTGAATTCACGATATACATCGGCAAACAAAAGATTTCACTGAACATGCCGTTCTAGTTATCAACCCGGGGTTATCAAATCCCAAATCGGTGAAATACTAATTGCGTTCGGGTCTGAGCAGATAGAGCGCGTTAAGGTACAGTTTAAAGAATGAAACTGTTGTCTTGAAAGGAGAGTAAATATCATATGAACTCAGAGTCACCCTACAATACCGTCTGTTCGTAGACAATGGAGAGTTAATCCAACCGAAGGCAGCCTCTCAAACCCTTCAGAGAGAAAATGGAGTATTCAACTCTTAATAGCCTAGTAGCTGAATCAGGCAAACTCTGAAAAAAGGAAGGCTAAGCATGTAGTTGTGTGTTTGCGGTTTGAATACTATGCTTAAACCACCTTGTTACCTTGCACAACTGCATGTTCAGTATAAAGCGTGAAACTGAATGAAATATGGCTTTGCAACAGAAGCTCGGTGGACTTTCAGTTTTCGTTCTCGAAATCTAAAGTGTGTGAGCCCTTTTCGAACGAAAATGATGGGTTATTGGTTTCTAATGCCTTATTAGGGAACTTAAGCATCGACAACGAAATGCACGACGACGACGTTCGTAACCCAAGAAGGATTCAGTCGAGGGTTTCGTTCTTGGCGGGAAAAAGGAAAGTTAAGCAGTGTGATGTTTTGAGGAGAGGACGAGTTTTGATTCTCCGACTAGTTGCTCTCGCTATGGCTTTCAAAAACGTCCAAAACTGCTTCTAATTAATCACAGCGATGGCTTTATCGATGATGATGAATTTGTTGCTCTGTACGACCTCGAATTTCCGTATGATTCGTACGCGCCTTTTGACCTGGAAGAGTTCGATGCGTCCGAGCGTTTTGCAGAGTTTCGCTTTGGAAAACGAGATATACGAATTCTGAAAGAAGTTTTGCAAATCCCTGACATGATTACCTGCAGTCAGCGCTCTTTTTGTGATGGATTAGACGGTCTCTCTATGCTGTTAAAGCGACTTTCATTCCTATGCAAATATGGAGACAAGATCCATAGGTTCGCTAAACTGGTTCTTCCTCGCCGGCCATGGTTTCGGATCCTTCTGAAAGAGAAGTAATTTTAGTTTGTTGATATTCGCTAAACTTTTAAACTTTTGACTTCCGATGGTCCGCACATAATGCAAAAAAACAATCATTACAACAGATGGTGGAGATGGATGTTTATCAGCATGTAAAAGTTTAGTTATTTACTTACGTTTTCACCAGAACGAAATTCTGCTGAGATTCAGTCGTCGACGAAGGCTGGACGACGTTTTGACAATATCGCACATGCGCAGAACCCTCGCGCGGGAAAATTTTACTTCCGCCCGTCGTCGTCGTGCCATTTCGTTGTCGATGCTTAAGTTCCCTATTATTTGAGATAACACTGATACTGAGAAAACAGAGAATGGTAAATCAACCGAAAACTGAGATATATTTAACTACAACATTGTTGCAGTGATCATGCACATGTATGCAATAAATAATATCACAGAAAGAGTACGTTTGTGCGGTCGAACTCGGGGACTTTATCCACAGACTTAAAAGCTCAAATAAGCACGATAAGCAGGTCCACAGAAAAATACCAGACACAGTAGAGAGATTTAGTGCCACGTTAGATTACAACTTAAAGAATAAATCTCATTTCCATGCTGTGAATATTTCCGTCTCACAGGTCTAAACCACTACAAGCACTATGACGGGACGAGCTCTAGGAGTAATAATACATTTACGGTGGGTTTGGGAAAAAAAACTTTACTAGGTTGCAACAGCTCAATATTCTAGTTTGAAGAATACACTGATGTAAAGTAGCGTTCATGTTTCTCTTATTGACATTCACTTCTATTTGCATTAAAACAAAACAACGAATAAAAGACACACACTGCCGACTGCAATCTCCTCTTAATGATGGTGTCTGTACGCAGACAAAGGAAGAGTTGACTCATGAGTAACCATGCGTCAGGCGTTCTTTTCTTAACCGCCAAAAAACCGCCTGACAACGCAGGTTAACTCTGGCGAAGAGAGCATTCTCAAACCTTTGACCTTGAATTTGCGCAACTGTTCAGTGTAAAATAAACTGAATGAAATATGGCTTTGATACAGAAATTCGCTGGATCTTCACTTTTCGTTCTCGAATCCTTGTGCCTTGGAGTATTCAACACTTATTCACGGTAGTTAACCAATCAAATTTGAGTAATAATCTGCGCACCTAGTAGTATTGCGTGTTTGCGATTTGAATGGTATCTTCTGAATTCACCGAAGCAAAGAACAGCATTGCTACACCTTATTTGCACTTGAAAAAATAAAATTAAAATCAAAACTACTTCCAACACACTTTTAATCTCACAAAACTAGTTTCGCTGTAGCAACAGCCTCATCAGTTGATCATTTGACCAGTTGATCTTATAATGTTGCGATTTAAATACTGCAAAATAATTAAATCTCTTACTTATCTCTGAGAAACCTAAAAATATATTTAACAATGTCTTTGAATTTTTAATTAACTAGATCGAGATTTTGAAAACAATAGTGTTATTCAGTCTTGTACTCGAGGAATGTTGATGGTTTAGTGATGCGTTAAAATTTATTTAGGGTGAAATTTGGACAAACTTTAGTTGCAACAGTTCAACGTAACATTCTAGTGTGAAGATTACAATCTATTATGGCTTCCTTGTTTCTCTTATTCTCATTGGCTTCCAGTGGCATTCAAATAGAAAACTAATTTGAGACATACACTGCCCACCAGTTTCCACCCTATGATGCCGTCTGCAGGTAGACAAAAGAAGAGAAACTCGAGCGATGTCAGCCTCTTGAATTAACTTCCAGCCGGCTACCTTCAATTTGCGCAATTGTTCAGTGCAAAGTAAACTGCATGAAATGCAGGAAATCAAAATTGATCATACAGACCCTTTGCAATATATAGAATCTACGCCATCAAACAGCTTTTACCTTGCTCCTGTAACCCAGACACAAGTGTTTACATTATTTTATGGACTCAAAGAAAACAAAGCATCCCTCAGTGTTCCTAACAAACTTATTAAACTTGCAAGTGGACAACTCTCTACACCCTTCACTGAAATATATAATGAGTCAATATTATCAGGAGAGTTTCCTGAAATCTTTAAAATATCTAAAGTGACTCCAATATTCAAAAGTGGTAATATATCTGAGTTAGGAAATTATAGGCCAATAGCAGTTATTTCTCCCTTTAGTAAAGTACTGGAAAGATTAGTGTATGATCAACTTGTGTCCTATCTGGAAAAAGAATGTCTACTTTATAACTTCCAGTTTGGTTTTAGAAAGGGATATTCTACTGAATATGCAATTCTAGAAACTGTGGAGAAATTAAAGTCAGCAGTTGATGATCAAAAAGTAACATGCGGTATCTTTTTAGACTTTTCCAAGGCCTTCGATACAATTAACCACCATATTCTCTTAGAAAAATTGTATAAATATGGAATCCGAGGACTCCCCCATGCATGGTTTTCAGACTATATAACTAATCGTAAACAATATGTCAAGATTGGTAATGTAGAATCTAGCCTGAAAACCATTACATGTGGTGTACCTCAAGGCTCCACATTAGGTCCACTACTGTTTTTATTGTATATTAATGATTTGCCCAGGTCTTCTAAGAAATTAACTTTTAGAATTTTTGCAGATGATACAAATATGTTTTATTCTACAAGTAACCCAGAGCAGTTACAACCAATTGTTAACGAAGAACTTGGAAAAGTCTTAAAATTTTGTGCAGCAAATATGCTGTCCATTAACTTTAAAAAGACCAATTACATGATAATTGCTTCACCTAAGAAGAAAACAAATATTAGAATAACAGTGTGTAATATAGAGCAAAAGTCCCAGATCAAATACTTAGGGGTCTTTATTGATGAACATCTAAAATGGGATGCTCAGCTCCAGCACATTAATAACAAAATAACAAAAAACATTGGAATTTTGTTTAAACTTAGATATTATGTGCCTATGAGTACACTCAAACAACTGTACTATACTCTTATATATCCCTATCTCACGTATGGACTAATGAGCTGGGGCACCGCATACCAAAATAAGTTAAATAAAATCAAAATAAGTCAAAATAACTGTATTCGCTGCATCTTCTTTGCAAATAAGAGAGAAAGTCCCTCACCGTACTATACACTTTTGGAAATCTTAAAGTTAGAGAATGTTTTTAAACTAAAAATTGGCACTCTTGTGCATAAATTACAATATAGAAAAAAGGATACCCCTCCTGCCCTCTATGATTTAGCCCTACCAGTTTCAGCTGTCCATCAATATAATACTAGATATGCCTCTAATCAAAACCTACACAGGCCATTTTCTAGAACTAATTATGGCCTGGCAAGGTTTAGCGTAGTGGCATCACAGATCTGGGAAACAATACCCATGAAAATTAAGTGTCTTCAATTCAACAGTTTTAAAAAACAATATAAACTCTTCCTACTTGAAAGTCAAGCGTGTTGAATACCCTTAATGTATTATCTAGCCCTATTTATTTAATTATTTAATTTTAATAACTATTGTTACTCATATATACTCCTCTTCTTCAATGTAATCTAGCCAGAGCTTTATATAATTAGTTTTTTTTTATAAGTTCTGTATAACCTCCACCCACTTATATTGTCCTGTGGTAGCAGCCAACTCGAAAGCTCTGCTCCTTTGGCTGCTACACACTCTTCCCTTTGTTATGTTTAGCTCAATGTATAATCAGCTCTGTTTTTTACTTCTTTTTTATTCTTTATTGTTGTTATATTGTAACTGAATAAGTGTAAATAAATGAACTTGAACTTGAACTTGAAATATGGCTTGCAACAGAAGCTCGGTGGACGTTCAGTTTTTGTTCTCAAATTAAAGAATTGTACCACAGTAGTTTGACGTGGACTCAATCAGTCTTTGTTTTCATTTGACGTAATCATATATTACCTTTCCTTCTGAGGTTTTAGTTTCGTCAGATGAAAGACCCTGTAGGAACTTGACGTTGCACAGTGTTTTAGCTCGACAGGGTTCTTTTTTCTTTCGAAGGAACACGTTTGAATTTCCAAGCTTTTGTGTTGCGTGACATGATAATGGCGGCCCAAGAAGGCTGTCGCGTAGGTCAAAAGATGAGTTATCGCTTTAGTTTTTGCTAACTGAACAGTGCTTGCACTAGAAGAAGCATTTATTCCAATGTGTCAGATCTCTAGAGCAATAATTTTTCGTTTCAATAGCAAAACTCAGTGCCAGATGTTTTACTTAACGACCGCCATGCACAAACATGGCGTTTTCATACAAAGCTCTATGCTAAAATGTGATTCATATTGAAAAACACCATATAACTTCGCCTATATATAATTGCTGTAGAAAGAGCTATCCCTAAATCTGTTCGTTTGTCAGGTATGAATGTGACATCGATTATTTCTCACATGTTGTGATCAAGATTGTACTGATGTCTGCAGCTGACTGTTTTAGGACTGTCTCCGATTAAAACGTGTCTCGCGATAGGTGACGTGCGGGAGGATAATTCTCATAGCACGCCATTATACAACTCTCTATGAAGCTTTCAAGCTAACATCTCTTTACAACAAAATTATTGTGACAGGCTCAAAGGTATGTGACAAATATCTGGTAGGAGGCCGTAACTGAATTCACGACACATCGGCAAACAAAAGATTTCCAAACATGCATTCTAGTCATCAAATCCCAAATCGGTAAAATGCTAGTCGAGTTTGGTGTAAGCAGAGCGTTAAGGGACAGTTTAAGAACCATGAAACTGCTGACTTGGAAGGAGAGTAAATATCATTTAAACTCAGAGTCACATGGTCGTTTTTACATAAATACGTTCATTGCGAACGATAATGATACCTCAGTGGTTTTCAATGGCCTTACTATCGAGAAACACTGATGTTGCAAAAAAGGTGAATGTTAACCAAAAAAACTATTTATCCGACTTACGACATTATTGCAATAATAATCTATTTGCACATAATAAGTAATACAACAGTTAAGGTATTACGCAACAGCTTTTATTTGATACTCCACGGGATTCCTTTCATAAACGTTTTGTCGTAATCGGTCGTAATCATGAACAGCTGCACGCGAAGGAACATTCTGCGCTGTAGTCAAATGAAAGCTACAGTGCGGCACCTAAAATACATTTAACGATGTCTTGGATTTGCACTGTGTAAATAAAGAAAGAAACTAAGAAAAAGAGGGAAAGCCATTCACCTAGTCTTGCGTGTTTGTGATTTGAATGCTGTGAAATAGGGAATGTTAACTCAACCGCAAAAATATATCCCACGAACAACATCGTTGCAATGATCACATATTTGCAATAAATATCACAGAGGAGGTACAACCCTACTGACAGCTTTTGATACACGGCAGGATTCCCTCAACCAACCTTTTGTCGTAATAAACGGAACCGAACGAACATTCTGCGCTGTCGCTTTCATGTGACTTGTCACGGTTCACGATTTATCCTCAGACTCCAAAGTTGGAATCACTTCGTAAAGCATAATCAGCAAACAATAGGGGAGATTACTGTTCCATGGTTTGAGTGATCGAACTCAGGGACTATACCGACAGACTCAAAAAATCGAATTTTTTTGATGAGCACGATAAGCAGATCCACACTGAAGAAATGTTGCGAGGTAGAGAGATTAAATGCCATGTTAAATGACAGCTTTAAGGAGATTGAGACCAATTTGAATTTTCGATAAATCTGTATTTTAATGCTGTGAATATTTTTGCCTCACAGGTCTAAGCCACCACGAGCAGTATAACAAAACGGGTTGTACATCATCCGAGTAAAAAACAGCATTACTACCTTAGCCTTCACCCGCATTTGCTGGTTTTTCGGCAAGCCACTGTTCAATGACGACATAGCTTAAAATGTACTTTATTTTCTAATAGAGTAATTTTTTTAGAAAATCTTTTGCAAGCTACGGTGGAAGACGAGTGTGGCAGTTGACTCTAAATATCTAGTCCCTTAGAGCACAATTTTAGATCAAGAAAGACATTTACAAATTGAATGCTTACAGTAAAATGCGATGTTTCTTAACTGGTCTCTATGAAAGTTTCAAGCTCTCATCTCTTTACAACAAAATTATCGTTACAGGCTCAAAGGTTTTTTCATCTTTGTTCATGACTTTATTTCTTGTATGTGACAAATAAATATCCTGTAGGGAGATAACTGAATTCACGATACAAACAAAACAATTTGCAAACAAAAGATTTCCAAACATGCATTCTAGTTATCAACTCCCAAATTAGTGAAACGCTAAAATTTGCGTTTGTTGTAAGCAGGGCGTTAATTGACTTTTCATGTTCTCTGCTTTCAAGAATGAACCTGGTGACTTGGAAGGAGACGGAAGACGGTGTTATTGCGTGAACTCACAGCCAAATGGTATTCTTTTACCTTAAGGTCTTTACATATTGCGTGTATGTTTTTGCGAAGGAAAATGACACATAAGCGTTCTTGATTCCTTATTATCGAGATCACAGATGCAGACAGCTGTGAAAATAGGGAATGTTAACTCAACCAAAGCTAATATTTAACTAACAACATCCATGTAATGATCATATATTTGCAATAAATAATATCACAGAAAAGGCACTCTCCATGCAACAGCTTTTATTTGATACACCACGGGATTCCTTTCATAACGCGGCTTTTTGAAGTAATTTTATTGATGAAGACAGCACCGAAGGAATATTCTGCATAGCTTTTATTGTACTTTTCAGGGTTATTGACTTTATTTTAAGACTCTAAAGTAACTAGAGTCACCTTGCAGAGTATACTCGACAAACTTCACAGCAGAGTACTGTTCCATGGTTTGAGCGGACTTTATCCACAGACTCATTAAAAGATAGCGTGTATTTGAACAGCACGATAAACAGGTCCACACAAAAAAATTGCGTAGTAGATAGACTTAATGCCATGTTAAATGACAAATTTAAGGAGATCATGGAAGGCCCATTTTATTTTTCCGTAAATTTCTATCTGATTTTAATGCTGTGAGTATTTTTTCTCACAGGTCTAAACCACAACAAGCTCGTGCTCATTTTGCCCCTTTGCCCGCATTTACTCGTTTTCACTATGGCAAGCGACTGTTCAATGGACGACATAGCTTGGGATGGGCTTTCTGTTCTAATTGAGTACCTTTTTTCAAGAAAATTGAAGCTGATTTTCTAGTCCCTAGGAGTACCCAGCTAGGTGTAGGAGTACAAAGTTGTTGTCCCTAGGAGTACAAAGTTACAAAGATACAAACACTTACACTGCATACAGATAGGCGATGCTGAAAAAGTTTCTAGAACAATTAAATGGATTGGCTTTTCGGCGGAAGTCACGCATTCAACCAGAAAACAAGTATAAGACACACGTAGATAACGGAAGAGTTAAAGGAGTTAGAGCTGTTGATACGTTGAGGCTGAAGGAATTTGTGAGTTAAAAGTTATTTGGAGGAAATCTGCATTGTGTCAATAAAGAAGGAAACAAAGGCAAAAACGGAAAGGCAGAATTAAAGAAACGAAGAAGAACAAACAGAGAAATGGAGTATTCAACACTTATTCACGGTAGTTAAGCAATTAAATTTGAATAATAAAAATCCGCGCACCTGGTATTGCGTGTTTGTGGCTTGAATACTGCAGAATATTTAAACCACTTAATCTGCTTAATCATCTCTAGAACATCTAAAAATAAATTTAATGATATCATGGACTGTCTGATTATCTAGAACACCTAAAAATAAATTTAATGATATCATGGACTGTCTGATTAACTAGATCAAGATGTTGAAAACAATATTGTTCTGATCTTGAATGCGAGAAGTGTTGACGGTTTAGTGGTGGAGTAAAAATGAATTTAGGTTGGGTTTGGAAAAACTTTCGCTGAAACAGCTCAGTATTCTAGTTTGGAGATTACAGTATATTGTAGCGTTCATGTTTCTCAAATTGGCATTGGCCTCTATTGGCATTCAACCACACACACACAAACGAATTAAATATACACCGGCTTCCGACTATAATCTCGACACACACACAAAAAACGAATTAAATACACACCGGCTTCCGACTATAATCTCGTCCATTGATGGTGTCTGTCCGTAGACAAAGGAAGACTTAACTCGTGAGCAACCTGTTCTTTTTTTAACCGCCCCCCCCCCCCCCCAAAAAAAAAAACCCGCCTGATATCGCAAGTTAACTCGAGCGAAGACATCATCTCAAACCTTTAACCTTGAATTTGCGCAATTGTTCAGTGTAAAATAAACTGAATGTAATACGGCTTTGACACAGAAATTCGCTGGATTTTCACTTTTCTTTCTCCAAGTCTTGTGCCTTGGAGAATTCAACACTTATTCACGGTAGTTAAGCAATCAAATTTGAATAATAATCTACGCACCTAGCATTGCGTGTTTGCGATTTGACTAGTATTTTCTGAATTCACCGAAGCAAAGAACCGTATTGCTACACCTTATTTGCACTTGAAAGAAAAATTCAAACAAAAAATACTTCCCAACACACTTTTAATCTCACAAAACTAGTTGCGCTTAACAACAGCCTCGTCAGTTGATCCGGTTGACCAGTTGATCTTACAATTTTCCCATTTAAATACTGCAAAATATTTAAACCTCTCTATGTCTTTGAATTTTTAATTAACTAGATCGAGATTTTGAAAACAGTAGTGTTATTCAGTCTTGTACTCGAGGAATGTTGACGGTTTACTGATGCAGTAAAATTCATTTAGGGTGAAATTTGGACAAACTTTAGTTGCAACAGTTTAACGTAACATTCTAGTATGAAGATTACAATATATTATGGCTTCCTTGTTTCTCTTATTCTCATTGGCTTCTAGTGGCATTCAAACAGAAAACTAATTTGAGGCATACACTGCCCACCAGTTTCCACCCTATGATGCCGTCTGCAGATAGACAAAAGAAGCGAAGACAGCCTCTTGAATTAACTTCCAGCCGACTATCTTCAATTCGCGCATTTGTTCAGTGTAAAGTCAGTAAACGGAATGAAATATACTTTGCAACAGAAGCTCGGTGGACGTTAAGTTTTTGTTCTCAAAGAATTGTACCTCAGTAATTTGAGGTGGAGTCAGTCAGTGATGAGCTAAACCAGTTCAATAAAGCTTTTGCAGGCATTAACATTTTCTACTGGTTTCCTCCATAAGTCAGTTTAGTCTGTCAGTTATTTATTTAGCAGGCTCAAAACGGTTATTTCCTCTTTGTTTATGGCCTTATTCCTTGTATGTGACAAATAAATATCTGGTAGCAGGATAACTGAATTCACGATATACATCGGCAAACAAAAGATTTCAAACGTGCCGTTCTAGTTATCAAATCCCAAATCGGGGAAATAGTAACTGCGTTCGGGTGTAAGCAGATAGAGCGTTAAGGTACAGTTTAAAGAATTAAACTGTTGTCTTGAAAGGAGAGTAACTATTATATGAACTCAGAGTCACCCTACGATACCGTCTGCTCGTAGACAATGGAGAGTTAATCCAACCGAAGGCAGCCTCTCAAACCTTCGAGAGAGAAAATGGAGTATTCAACTCTTAATAGCCTGGTAGCTGAATCAGGCAAACTCTGAAAAAAGGAAGGCTAAGCATGTAGTTGTGTGTTTGCGGTTTGAACACTATGCTTAAACCACCTTGTTACCTTGCACAACTGCATGTTCAGTATAAAGCGTGAAACTGAATGAAATATGGCTTTGCAACAGAAGCTCGGTGGACTTTCAGTTTTCGTTCTCGAAGTCTTAAGTGTGTGAGCCCTTAGCGAACGAAAATGATGGGTTATTGGTTTCTAATGCCTTATTATTTGAGATAACACTGATACTGAGAAAACAGAGAATGGTAAATCAACCGAAAACTGAGATATATTTAACTACAACATTGTTGCAGTGATCATGCACATGTATGCAATAAATAAATATCACAAAAAGAGTACGTTTGAGCGGTCGAACTCGGGGACTTTATCCACAGCCTTAAAAGCTCAAATAAGCACGATAAGCAGGTCCACAGAAAAATACCAGGCACAGTAGAGAGATTTATAGTGCCACGTTAGATGACAACTTTAAAGTAAGGATAAATCTCATTTTCATGCTGTGAATATTTCCGTCTCATAGGTCTAAACCACTACAAGCACTATCACGGGACGAGTTCTAGGAGTAATAATACATTTAGGTTGGTTCTGGAAAAAAAACTCTATTTGCAGCAGCTCAATATTCTAGTTTGAAGCGTTCATGTTTCTCTTATTGACATTGACTCCTATTTGCATTAAAACAAAAAAACGAAGAAAAGACAGACACTGCCGACCATAATATCCTCCCAGTGATGTGGTTTCTGTACGCAGACAAAGAAAGAGTTAATTCGTGAGTAACCATGCGTCAGGCGTTCTTTTTTTAACCGCCAAAAAACCACCTGATATCGTAGGTTAACTCGAGCGAAGACAGCATCTAAAACCTTTAATTTGACCTTGAATTTGCGCAATTGTTCAGTGTAAAATAAACTGAATGAAATATGGCTTTGAAACAGAGATTCGCTGGGTTTTCACTTTTCGTTCTCCACGTCTTGTGCTTTGGAGTATTCAACACTTATTCACGGTAGTTAAGCAATCAATCTACGTACCTAGTATTGCGTGTTTGCGATTTGAATAGTATCTTCTGAATTCACCGAAGCAAAGAACCGTATTGCTACACCTCATTTGCACTTGAAAGAAAAATGCAAACAAAAAATACTTCCCAACACACTTTTAATATCACAAAACTAGTTTCGCTGTAAACAACAGCCTCATCAGTTGATCATGCAGTTGACCAGTTGATCTTACAATGTCCGAATTTGAATACTGCAAAATAAATATTTAAACCTCTTATCGCTGGAAAACCTAAAACTATATTAAACGATATCTTTGAATTTTTCATCAACTAGCTCGAGATTTTAAAAACAATAGTGCTATTATCTTTTACTCGAGGAATGTTGACGGTTTGGTAATGCAGTAAAATTCACTTAGGGTGGAATTTGGACAAACTTTAGTTGCAACAGTTCAACGTAACATTCTAGTATGAAGATTACAATACATTAGGACTTCCTTGTTTCTCTTATTTACATTGGCTTCTAGTGGCATTCAAATAGAAAACAAATTTGAGACATACTCTGCCCACTAGTTCCCATCCTATGATGCCGTCTGCAGGTAGACAAATGGATAGTGTA
>JAHPZR010033108.1:12500-20516 GCA_019787425.1 Platygyra sinensis | reverse complement strand
GACGGGAGAGGGAAGGTTGAGATGTTCTTTGTGACATGGGGGGGAAGGGGATGGAGGGCAGCGAGGCGGGAGGGTGTGAGTCCGAGTGCTTGATGGAGGTGAGGGAGGGAGCGACGGACGGACGGACAGACGGACACAAGGGAGCCCATTTTAAAACCTCTCATTTCACTCATTGCCTTAATGCGGTCAAAAGACTATCTCGTTTCGTGGAATGGTTTGAAATAGGAAGAATCCGAC
The DNA here is from genome assembly GCA_019787425.1 of Platygyra sinensis. NCBI lineage: Eukaryota > Metazoa > Cnidaria > Anthozoa > Scleractinia > Merulinidae > Platygyra > Platygyra sinensis. The sequence goes on along the minus strand of JAHPZR010033108.1, from coordinate 20,279 downwards.
CAGTTTGAGTGACTATCAGCATCAACAAAACATCAATTACTACTTGAACTTAAGAATTTTCTAAAATTATTTGCTAAACTAAAAACACCCTTACGGTTAAGATGTAAACCACCGTTGTTTAGGCAGTCCTCTGGAATGTTCATGGGAGATGAAGGCCAAACCTCTTTGTCTACAAACAGATTCCACAGCAACCTCGTTCCCAGGGTCCTCTCTCTACTTCTAGAAAGTACCCTGGTTACGGCTGGTCACGTGTCTATGCATGACCCTGGGAACGAGGTTGATTCCACAGGTCTATTTACCTGATCCATAGATCCATTTAAAGATCTATCGTCATTTCTGTGGATAATTGATGAAAATACTATCTTGGCATTGGGTTGTTCATTTGTAGTTGTAGTCGTTGTTGTAGTTGTAGCACTGTTGTTGCTCTTGTTGTTGTTGTACAAGTGCCCACGGGATCCTCTCTTGAACAACAGCTAGTAATCAAACCTATCCCGTTTTAAGGTTATCTTTCAGGGGTATAATGAAGCTCAGGCAACGTCCACCTAAGTCTCTCGTAGGAGTTACATCCTAATTTTCCAACGAGCATTCATTGCCTTAAAGTTTCATTTGGGAGCTTCCCCGGGTTTCCAAATGTCTAATGGGAAGTGAAGGAGTGAAGGAGTGAAGGAGTGAAGCAGTCCACCACTACAACTTGGAAAATATATTTTCCAAGTTAAAGATGAGAAAATGAGTCATGTTTTTCGATGAATTGTTTCTTGTTCGACGTGAAGAAATAAAATGACAAATTTTTGTTGTAGGAACTTTTATGTAATTGTTCGGCGCGCGCGCGGCCGTCTGATCTTATGTAATCGCGCCCTATTTAGGTTCAAAACAGAATTTTCAACAGTATGCGTCGAAGTGATAGGGCCGGAAAAACGCGTACAGCTCTACTAGGAATGCGTACGTTTCCACAAAAAAATGAAAATGAAAAAAACAGATGTGGTCATATAATAAAATGCTTATTGACTGAGTGAGGTCGGGCCGGACGGGAATATATGTGGCTCTCGGTCAGGATGCACGGACCTTGCTACGCTGGGTCTGTACTTCTTGACCACGAGCCAAATATTTTCCCATCCCGCCCTCCCACTCAGTCAATAAGTACATATTATGTTGACTTCTTTAGTTTGTTTGTTTTACGTCACTGGTGAGTGTTAAAGGTTCTTACACTGAGGATGAGCCAGGAAAAGGTAGAATTTTGATCTGAGATTTGTAACTTTCCAGTGAGGTTTTCTGTATATTGTTTGGTCTCCTGTTTTGAGTTTTACAGCGCTGATTATATTACCGTGAACACCTAAAATATGTCTGGAATGTTTATTGTGTTGTAACCAATTACATGCGAGATCTTCACACCACAGAAACCACAGGCAACGAACCATTTCCTATCGGCCACGGAACAAATTATTTTTGTTTTGTTTAAGGATACAAACTGTCTTATAAGGAATTTAAAACACCGCTGTTCCCCAAGATCAGTGCTGAGGACCGCATCCAGGTCATCGTTCGAGTTTAGAAAGAAAAAATTTAGAAGCCAACGTGACGCGACGGCGACCAGCTTTCCATGTAACGACATCGCATGAAGATAATAAAAAAAAACAACAACAATCGTGACTAGCATAATCCTTGCTAATATTTTTTGTAGAACAAGGGGATTGGATTTGTGAGGGCTAACAATTGAACCATCGAACGACTGTGCGGCAGAAGTCCCTTGATCGAAAGATCGCAAGCTGGAAACACCGCCGAACAAATTTGCGATCAGGCGTAACTAATTATTCCGATTTCGATCGTTACAAAAAGTTTGAAATTTCGCGCGCCAAACTGTCGCGTGCGTCCGCCCGGCACATCGGCTTTGTGATTTATTTCAAAATCGCTCAAACCTATATTTTTCGCTATTATAGCACATACTGTACACAAATGGGGAGGAAAAGTAATTGTTTACTTGCTTGTAAAAAGACTGAAACAAAACGAAAATAATTTGTTCCGTGGCCGATAGGAAACCGTTCGTTGCTTGTGGTTTCTGTGGTGTGAAGATCTCGCATGTGATTGGTTACAACACAATAAACATTCCAGACATATTTTAGGTGTTCACGGTAATATAATCAGCGCTGTAATGATAACCATATACACAAAACAAAGTAGAAAAAACATTTGTATAGGAGAATATAATTTGGTTAACTTTTAAACTTGGGTTAGCTTTAACCGGCTTCCAAACAAATTATCCTGCCCTGTTTTCAACAAGTTAACTTGACATGAGCCCGCCACCCAAATGAAAACCAGCACTTCGTCAGGGGTTAACTTAAAAAAAAAAACGTGACCTTGATGATCTCTAAGCCTGAGTCCGCGATATGGTCACGTGATACTGGTCAGCGGATTTTTCGATATGACAGCTGTCAATTAAACATAATATGCTTGTCTAATATCAAAGATATATGCTGTAATCCAAGACTGCTTGACTTAGTATTAGCTGAATGGCCGCCATGTCGTGCGACGTCGTCGTTCATCATTAGAGTGATTTAGCAACACGACGGGAACGTCAATTGAGGACGCGAGAGCGCGCAGAATAGTCTGGACCCGACTTCCGGTGACCAGATTGACGTCGTCAGGCCAAGGTCACGTCGCGTTCGCGACGGGAAACAAGACCATTTGACGTCCCCACGAGAACGTGAAGGTTTCCGATCATTTTCCAAGAGAAATCGGTAAGAAAATCCCATTTCATGAATTCAACCTTCATTTTTGATAATTTTCGATTCGCCAGTTACTTGAGAATTGCTTTTATTTCATACGAGTACGGGGTTATTGAGGTGGTTTGACCGTCACCAGTTTTGGAAAGCTGTCAAAATTTAATTGTTTACGTTCATCGAGGTCGCGGTGTCGGCTTTAGCTAACAAGGACAAATTATAATCTTCCATTCTTTTTTTACCTTAATAACTTTCTGTCTCGTTCAAGTTTTTTAAATCTTCAACAAATTCTCTCTTCTCTGTGCAGAAAAAGTCTGAAAAAAAGTGATGGCGGGACAAAACTGTGAACTTAATTGCCTATTAACGAAAACAAACAAATGAATTGTATAAACTACAAGGAATTAAAGTTTATATGTCTCTTTTCTAATTTACCGCTCTTTGTTTTTGAAGGATCTTTTTTTGTGTTCAGTTAACGATGGAAACCGCAAAACATCGATCGATGGGAAGAAAAAGTATAAATTTCATTTCAATCCCTGTTGAAGGTAACCCACCCAACAGCTTATTAAAGAACCATTTGAACGCAATGAAAAATGAATACAAGAATTGAATCGAGATATACTTCCTAGCGCTATTAATTAGTTGTTCATCAGTTTCAAAGTACATGCTTTGGTAAATTCAATATGTATTATGTTTAATACAAGTTTTGGCTTACCTCCAAATTGTTACTAACATTGACATAAAGTGTTATTTTCTGAGGATAAATTCAGGTGGAAGAATCATTCCTGAACACATTAGAAACTAAATTCGGAACCTTTTTTAACCTGGGAAAAATCGTGGAATAAGGATGTTTTATTTTCATGTTTCATTAGGTCAGTTATGGTATGGTCCGAAGCTAAAGATTACATTATGCCAAAAGAAGTGTCCGCAGAAGGCGTTTTCGACAGTAAGTTAAACCTGGGAGTAGGACAGAGGCACGAAAATACAAGACGACACCAAGATAAAACTCAGGAAATGGTTAATACTGAAACAGAACTTCAAAAAGGCTTACATAACTACCGTGGGAACTACACATCTACCTTACCGAAAGCGAACCCATTGCTGAAGGCCAAAAATGTAAGATTGCTCAGTAAACACAATCCCCTTGATCAAACGAAAATAAACAATTCCGTGTTACTTTTCAGAGGCTGTTGATTGATAACAACTGAACAAGCAAGGTATGTGTTTTTCATTTGAATTTCGCCTTTTTGACTTGCGAGGTGATAAGTCAAAAAGGCGAAATTCAAATGAAAAGCACCTTGCTTGTTTGTTATCAATCAACAGCCTCTGAAAAGTGAAAGAACAACGAATAAATTGTTCCAGAACATGGGCATTCGCCTTATACCTCCTTGCTAAATCACGATTCAGTCAAAACTCGACGGCGTAGTGGACCCAGTTCCTTGCGGGTATTTTTGCTGCGTGCGCCGTCGTCAAATGACGTTCCCGTCGTGTTGCTAAATCACTCTATTGTCGTTGGGCGCACGCCCGTGATCTATGCCGCTAGCCTTTTTGACCATAAGAAAAGAGTTGCATGGGTTGCTATTTCTATGCATCCATGTTTCTATAATTATGGAGCTCCGCTTGGTGGCCCAGGCCGCCAAAGCTCCGCTAAAATCTCGATGTTTATGTTTGAAATTTGACAGCTTTAAGGTGGCTCCCTACAGTTATTACGAAGCACCCTCCCTATAGAGCGCGAGTTAGGAAAGGAAACGTAGTTAATTTGAGTCTCAGTAAAACTCTAGGGAGCCACCTTAAGGTGGCTCCCTAGAGTTTTACTGAGACTCAATAGCGCGCGCTACCATTGCCTGCCAAACGTCAGTATTAATCGCGCGTTCAAAAATGACGCAAGTAACCCTAAGCAGAAACGAAATCACTTCAGCACTTGAAAGGCGTTAAATCACTTCGGTATAAGTAGCAATAGTTTCAAACTCCGTTCAAACATGTGTTTTAAGCCTAGGGCCAAAAAAATATGACAAAAAAGCTCTATAAATAACCGCTAAAAGAGCTCTAATTTACTCCTACTTTCTCGCACGCGATACATGGCGTCACATGAGCGCGCGCCAAAATGAATACCCACGCGCGATACCACGCGTGTTTTTCTGATTTTTGTGACGTCACGTGAGAAAATAAATGCTAAGTTTCTCGCGTTTCCTTCGGTGAATTTTTTTTGAATTTGGCTCAGTTGTAACCACATACAATTCCTATAAAATACCCTATTTTTGTTAAAATCTGTCAGAGCTAATCTCATAAATTTAGAATGAGAAATTACAGAATATTGGAAAAACCGTCAGAACAACCTTGACTTTTTACCAGTTCAAAATGTCAGGCAATATCATTTCCATGATGTGGCGAAATATGAAAAAATTTCACCGAAGGAAAGTATAAATATTAAGGATTTAGGTCAAAATGATGAATATATCTGCCTGTCATTAGATGAGATGCTACCATGGTAACGGCCTTAATCCAAAAATTGACAACCAAAACATAAGCCTTATTTTAACAGTACCCATACTGGTAAATCTCTAAGGGGAAAACTTTAAGAGAAATTAACTACGTTTCCTTTCCTAACTCGCGCTCTATAGGGAGGGTGTTTCGTAATAACTCTAGGGAGCCCCCTTAAGGGAAACTTAAGGACGTTCGCGCCCATTGCTACTGCGCATCTCTAGTGCGCACGCTATTCATTGGTCACGTGCGTGCCACGTCATTTTCAAGCGCGCGCACCGAGTCGAAAACTCAACAAAATATAGAGCTGATGACCTTTGCGTTAACTTTGTGTGCGACTATTTTTGTTGGATGCTCGGTGACCCCCACTTTTTTTTCGGCAGATCACTCCCTTTTCTGGTTCTTTCCATTATACTAAAAAACAAAAAAAATCTGTACGTGGGAAGTTTTAATTATTTCCATATACTATTCAAATACGGTCGATTTGGTACGTGGAAACAGGTGTGCGTAACTTAGAAGTTGTATTTTTTAAGGCTAATTCTAGCTGATTTAATGACATATGTAGCAAAGATCTATCAAATAGGCCTGTAAATGCTGTTTTAAACAAACATAACTTAGATATGATCAACCTCGTTCCCAGGGCCTTTTCCCTGGCTTGGGGGCGGGGCGGGAAAAGGCCCTGGCATCGGCTGGTCACGTGCCCACTTTACACCCTGAAATCCTGGGTGTAATAAATTAGCGAGTTTGCATAATCAAAAGTGCCAACATCACGATGGCGGAGAAACTGGCTGTGCTTTTCGACTTGGACCTGCTTTTAAACGTTGAAACTTTGCGTCTTTTTCTTCAGTAAAAGCCACACCAAGTAATGATTTGAATATTTACTGAAAGGCAAAGATATTGTTGCCGTTCTGACCGACTGGCTTGGCAAATCTCTGCTGTTACAGAGTCTACCGGATTTCTTGCCTGTCAAGGCAGAAAATAATATTTTGTAAAATACACGAATTCTACGGTTCGTGGCATTTATGCATTTTCCGTTTTCTGTTTGGTCACTAGACCATTTTGTCGCTTCACTTGCGTTTATGAAGGGCACTTCATCCTGTTTTCTAAGGAGTAATTTTAAGTTGAGTTGCGTGCAATGGCAAATTTTTTGAGCTAGGCAGAACAAACAATCAACAGACTTGCGGGTAAATAGCTACATTTTGGATCCTGTGGTGCCAGAACGATCAAAGGAGGAATAAACCTATACGTCAAGCTCCAGCCGAAACATAAGCCGGACCATAGCTGCAAGAAACATAAGAATTTCTATAGACAAGCGTATTTCTCGAAGTAAAGCTAGGGCGTCTCTTAAGAAAACCGCACGAGGGCAAATATGATATCCGTGATAAGAAACTACACGTACTGTGTTTGCAAACAGTTCTAGTTACCGCCGGGCCCGGCGTCACAATATAGAAAGCAAGTAAGCAAAATGTTCACGGTAAACTCACTAAAGCGTCATATTTTTCCCTCAAAAAACAAATACTTGGAGACTTAAAAAATATCTTGCAACAGAAATGAGCCTTTACACATGGCAAATTACAGAGGTGTCAAACTCGACGAAGCGACATGTAGATAACAGCGGAAAATCATGCAGACCTACGACGGCCTCTAAAAATTTGCGATAGCACGATCTAAATCCATCTAACGGCTCAGCTCTACATAAAATTACTCCTTAGAATACAGCATGAAGTGCCCTTCATAAACACGAGTGAAGCGACAAAATGGTCGAGTGACCGAACAGAAATCGGCAAATGTATAAATGTCACGAACCGTAGAATTCGTGTATTTTACAAAAATATTATTGACCGCCTTGACAGACAAGAATCCGTAGACGCTGAAACAGCAGAGATTTGCCAAGCCAGTCGGTCGGAACGGCAACAATATCTTTGCCTTTCAGTAAATATTCAAAACATTACTTGAAGTGGCTTTAACTGAACAAAAAGACGCAAAGTTTCAACGTTTAAAAGCAGATCCAAGTCGAAAAGCACAGCCAGTTTCTCCGCGATCGTGATGTTGGCTCTTTTGATTATGCAAACTCGTTAATTTATTACACCCAGGATTTCAGGGTGTAAAGTGGGCACGTGACCAGCCGATGCCAGGGCCTTTTCCCGCCCCGCCCCCAAGCCAGGGAAAAGGCCCTGGGAACGAGGTTGAGATATGATTCTTTAACTTAAATATATGCCAATAGTAATGAATCCGGCCAGAATCACCTCGAATGACTGGAAATCCTAGAAATGCTATGGTCTGAGCTGCGCCTTATCTTAAAAACGAGTTCTGTGACCCCCGATTTTTTTTACGTTTTTAATCTATTCTAACCACTTTCTACCTTCAGTCAAAGTTTTAAAAAAATCTGTGCATGGGAAGTTTTTGGGCGCGAACGCCCTTAACAAGTACATACCGTTGAATATACTTTCGTTCCGAACTTTACGGCTTTTTTGTTGTTACTGGGATGGCATTGTCCTTAATTTCTTATACCAGAGCTCCGGCGGCCCAAAGGGCCGCCAAGTAGAGCCCCATACCCATATGAGAAGCAAACGGAAACCCATGACTTGAT
>JAHPZR010033108.1:5000-10000 GCA_019787425.1 Platygyra sinensis | reverse complement strand
CTATCAGTCGTTGCGAATCACTCGAAATCAGACCTTTTTACCGTAAATTGAGTAGCAGAAAGCGAGGAAATTCGTTAAGTATATTCTACAGAATTTCTCTTAAATACAGCAACTATCAGAGAGGCTAAACTCGACTGCATTTGACTTCTTTTAGCTTAAAATTGTGCGGTGAAAAACACAGAATTACGCGCCATTACAACGCCGAGCTACAACCAACCACACAAACTCTCAGAGCTACAAAATACTCAATTGAATCTACTTACAGTGACCTTCCTTGCTATTTAAAAGTGAGCAGAGGTAAACTTCCGTTGATTATTAATCGTCCATGGAAGTGTAAAAAGGGAAAAGATCGACGATTACCGCTAGTTCATTCACGAAACCTAGCTGAACATGACAATTTCACCCGCGCTGTTTCCCGCCGTTACCGTGACCGTGGTCAGAGATAGGAAAATCCGGACCGCGCTAAGAACCAATCAGATTGCAGGATTCGTTACTGTGCCCTCTTGGCTAAAAATAATTCTTCATATCCTTCTCAGCTTCATTCAATAATTGCTAATTACTGAACACGGTTATCGCAAAACATAGTGAGTTGTCAGTGTCTTACCGATCAATTATTTGTCTCAGCCTTCGGCGGCTTTGATAATCGATCTGCTCGCCACTGACAAATCACGATACTTTGCTCAACCTCGCCCAGTTATTAAATGGCTTGATGCAAGACTGACCTAAGTGACTTTTTCGGGTGAATTTTTTTCCTTCAAAAGTGCCTGAATTTTGCATGTGCTTTGTCAATTTAGTAGAAAAGCAGTCTACTGTGTCTTTTTTTGGCTGAAATGCTCTTGTACCGCTTTGTTGCGTTCATTGTGCATGCTTCGATATTTTAGTCATCGTTTTTCTCAGAAAAAAGTGCAAAACAGCCAAAAAAATACAGGGGAATGTTTTACTACTTAATTGAAATCACATGCAAAAATTCAGGCACTTTTGAAGGCAAAAAAAAAAAAATACTGGTAAGCTGAAAAAGTCACGTAGGTCAGTCTTGCACCAAGCCATTCAGTTGTTCAAACCAATACGAGTTTTATTATGCATTACGTCAATTTCTTACTGCTGCTTCTTAGCTCAAGTGGATAAGGCGCTGAACGGGCCGGATTTGAGGTGTTGTGACACCGGCTCGATACGAGGTCAGTCATTGAGTTATGGTGCACGCGGGAGGCTGCTAAGCACGAAAGAAGCGTAAGAGTCGCACGAGGCGATAGCCGAGTGCGACTCTAGCTTCTTGAGTGCGTAGCAAACCTCCCAAGTGCATCCATAACTCAATAGTACACGCTATGGCGTTTACCATTTGTTTTATAACATAACATTCAGACAGAAGTTTTTAAAGTCCATACCACGCTGCTCGCGTCAATGTGTCACGCAATGCCTTTTTCAGCTCGCGCTCTGAAGAAAAATTATTTTCTTTGACGTTGATATTGTGGTAAAAAACAAATCGAAATGTGGTTTATCGTGGTCTGTACTCTTTCCGACAACGAGTACGTTTCATTACTCGTTTCCCAAGCATTTTGTTTCGTATTGTTTCTGCATATTAAGCGAGTTTGTAAAAGTTTTTGAAAGGAAAGTCTGACGCGCACAAGAAGCTCATTTGCATAATGCAGCGCGTGCACTTTCCAAGTCCGAGTAGACAAATATTTATTTCGCTATCTTTGATGTGGTAAAAAACAAATTGAATGTGGTTTAGCGTGGTCTGTACTCTTATCGACAACGATACGCGTCATCACAGTGGTCAAAATGTTGTGGACTCACGACGCCCGCAACAAATAAAGCTAGATCACAAAGCGCGCGCTTTGCTTTAGTTATTGATTACGTCAGCAGCATACACCCATGGGCAAATAGTAGATGCCGAATTAGCCAATCAGAGCGCGCGCTTTGCTTTAGTTATGTTATAAAAAAAAATAGTACACGCTATGGCGTTTACCATTTGTTAATTCGGTCTGTTTCTTTATTTCTTTCCAAAACCAAGATATCTATTTAAAATACATAAAAGGGTAAGTTTCTAAAGAAACTGTGGTGCTGCGTTGTTGGGAGTATTACAAGATAATTTGGTTGTTGATAATGTGAGTTGGCCACCGTAACGAGATTCGGAATCTGACGTTTCGAGCATTAGCCCTTCGTCGGAGCGAATCCAACGACGCTCGAAACGTCAGCTTCCGAATCTCTTGACGGTGGCCAATTCACGTTATCAACCCAGTTAACAAAACCAAGTTATCTATTTAAAAAAATTAGCATATAGAGCGGAAATCTGGAAAGAGATTGTTTTCATAGGTTATTGTGCCGTGAAACAGAACACATGAATCGATAGAGCATCAAAGCAAATACCACCGGGAAATACCATCGGACAGAAAAGAGATGTGAGGCATTAGAGCTCTGTTGACTGATATCTCAAGGACTGTTTTAAAGTACCTTGCATTGTAGCCTGCCTAGTGGTTGAGAGGCATCATAAAGCCATAAAGTCATCAGCACGTGTTTTAAGAAGCAAAATGTGCTCTGAAACTTCAAAGGCAGTCGATAACTGACCGTAATCATGTCAAAGATGATTTCCAGTCCATATTGCGCAGTCTTGGCACTCTGTTTGAGAGTCTCACACAATGAAATGTAAATCGATCTTATTCGCTACCAACTGCATACCTTATCTTTGAGCGGATTTTAAATTCTTTTTCCCACAGTTTCCTTCAGTATTACCGTACAGCTATGAAGGTTTTTCGTCAAGTGATATCAGAAAGAATGAAGCATAAAGTTTTGCATCGATAATGGCGGTTGACATGAAACTTTGAATTTGCTCCATGTAACTAGATGCGAAGTTCTACGGTTTGTGATGTCTTACACGAAACAAAACAAAAGTAGTAAACAAACTCTCGAGAGTGTGCAGAACAGACTGGAAATCATCTTTAACGTCATTTGAAGTCAGATCGATCCAGGGAACAAAGTCCAAGAGCAGTTCTTGCCAAAGAAAAAAAACCCTCTCCTGGGTTGTGACCCATTTGCCAAGCGTTACTAGCGTCAAAGTTTGGAAAGCGAGAACTGGTTTTAGACTTATAAAATATGTCTTGTATGGACCTCCATGATTTCCCATGCACGAGGCGTAAAGACCCTTCCCGGCATGTGTAGCGATCACGTCCTCTGGACGTTTCTCTAACTGGTAACTGAAAAAGAAATAGTATGGCTTTTTTTAATTTACTGACACAGAGTCCCACAGATAATGGCCAACAGGTAATAATCGATATCAACATATATTTGTGATCAGGTTGCATTGATGTTATTTCAAATTGGCATGATTTTTAGTATTCTGAACTTCTCAGGGATCAGCGGACATGCAGATGTATGGAGACGGTGCGTTGCGCAGAAGGGTTAACCTGCTTTGAGTCTGTTGCTATTTGCTAGTTGCCTAAGCGAGTCACAACTGAAGCCCTAACCCTGAATAACATTGGGCTAATCTCTAATCCTAACTTAACCCCAAACACAAGATCCTCAAATGTGAAATGAGCGGCTCTGCGATCACGTGTCCTGATGAAATCAACATTTCACAGTTTTCTAAGTTAACAATATACAAGCAACAATTTCTGCATTCTGATTGGTTAAGAACGTGTCAATTAATCCCCAATCACTGCAAAAAGGTGTAATTGAGTGCAAAAAAGTGTAACTGAGAAAAAGGTGTAATTGAGTTTGAAAATGATTGAAAGCTCCTACTTTGAGCTTGGACAAACAAAATGGCGGACAAAAATTAAACGAAGATTGAAACTCTTTACATGTACCTACATTTCAATACAATTACCTCATAATGGAGCAAAGTGCAAAGCTCAACAGCAATTACTAAACTAGTAAAAGCGAAGCAGATATACACAAAAGCCATGAGGTCAAAAACAAAAGCTTGAGCTTGAGTGAATGGAAACATGCCAGTGCCGATCACGACTGCATTACAAAATACCAGTTGAAAATGTAAATTTTAAAATTTTTCAGTACCAAGAAATAAAACGCGAAGAAGGACCCAACAATAGGTCTTAAGAACCTGCCACGTCTTACATTTGAAGATGAAATGTGCAAGCATTCTACTTTTGTGAAAGAAGTGAAATGGCGAGCTTAGAAATTAGGAAGGTCGTTCCCTAACAAAACGCAGTAAACAATTCAATAGGCAAATCTAATCTGCACAACGTCCAGTGAAGAAGCTAAAGTCAGGCACCAACCAGGAAAGGTTTAAAAGGATGTCCTTAAGAGCTAAGAAAATTCCATTTCTTGGTGGATTTTAGCTTCATTTCTCGGTATTTTGGTCAAGGTAACTTGTACCAGGTTCAGTAGTTTCTTGCACACAGTTTCTCAACCATTCGAAGACATTTGGCAAGAAAGCCGTATCAAAACTGCAGGGAGTTTTTCCTCTGCTTTGTGGTTAAGCACTTTTGAATATTGACTTATAGTGTAAGAGTAAATGCCTATAAAAATTAAGCAACCAACGGCCAGAGTGGAATTTTTTTTTTCGCTGATATTTTGCTTATCGATAGGTACTGGTAAGTAACTAAACGCGATGTAGTTTGTTTTCAGAAAGGCCGCTTCAGTTTGGAGGAAATCGATAAATTCTATTTTCGCTGTCGGCAACTTGAAAACCGCCAAAATTTGACACGAAATGGGCCGTTCTCAAAACTTCGCTTGCACGCAAAAGGGAAGAAAGCGAGCTAAAATATCTTCCGATACTTTAGTTCATGGAGGGTTTTCCTTCTACTCTGGTGGTAAATATTCAACTTAACAGTAATCTGGACGGCAAACAATAATATTTTAAAACTGCTTTATTCTTAACAGACAAAAATTTATATTTTAGCTGACAGTCGCGATTAAAAGTTTAGGTATGTGCTACACCTTGGTTTACCCTGAGATTCAAGCCATAACATCTTTAAGCATTGAACTAAAACATATGTAAAAACTGACTTGGGTAATTCAGTTTGCGCTTCACACGAACTCTCCGA
>JAHPZR010033105.1:2500-12500 GCA_019787425.1 Platygyra sinensis | reverse complement strand
ACTCAGACAAGATGAGCCACGTGAATTTCTTTTCATGTATGGAAAAATTTCTTCAACTTCAATTCTCTTCAGTTCAGATAAATTATATATTTCCACATAGGTCTCAATGTCTCATAATAAACATACTGAAGAAAACAAAACATGCCGGTTTAAAGCGAAACCAGGGGGTGAAATGCGGATGCTTTAAAGCCTGCTAGACTGAAAGAAAAGAGTTTGAAAACGTTTAAAGCAAGGCATCCCTTTATGTTAAAATGTTAAAGTCTTCTCCAGTTTCATGAAGCCTTTCTGAAGGCCAAATGCTTGACGACTTAATAAACGCTGCGTCATATTGCCGAGTGCACAATTTCACTTAAATACGAATCAATGAGCCACCAGAATATTTTTAGGACGTCAACTGATATTTGCATAGGAACTCAAACAAACAAACAGACAAACAGCTGCCTTGAAAAAGACCTATTTTTTTTATTTTACTGTCTCGATTAGCTTCTGATACCTGCGGTCCCAGGTTTGTCATTATTATATCATGTGCAAAAATCTAACAAAGCTGTCTTGTCTTGTCTTGTCTTGACCATAGAGTTTGACAAACGGGTATAAGTGATCTGGTTTTCGAGAAAACCAAAACGACTCTTAAAACTAACCAATTGGGATTGACTAGAATCTATCTACTACATGCTTCACGCTAAAAAAAACTAAAACAAGATGCTCTAAGGAACGCTAACTTGGGCTTCGTACCCCTGTATCAAATCGCACTCCACGAGTTGTAGTACGCGTTTTGAACACAATAAACACAAATAAAAGAATCAGGATGATAATTTCCGCTGAGATAATTGCTATTCAAGTTGCTTCCTGGAGATCCTCCTAATCCAATCGCACGTTGTGAGCTTAAACCATTTTAGTTTAAGAATCAAGCACAGCTGTCTACGTATTTATGGAAAACTTGTTTCCAAAGAATTTTCCAGGTCGTTTCACAATTGCAACTAATGGCAATTACATGCTAGAAGAAATTGTAGGAAGTTTGTATACTTCTCGTGGGCGATCCAAGTAAATCAAGCAGCTGAACATCTTTGCCGTTGTGCGATCTTAAACCCTTTTCAAGAGTCATATCTCCTTTGGAGAGCGATTAATCTCTTTTGAGAACGCTGTTCTAAATAATAATAGCAGAAGCCATGCAGTCAATGACTGCTTTTTTTTGTCAGTTCCACGATCCCCTCAGTTGTTACCTCACGCCTCACGATCGCCTCAGTTGTTACCTCACGCCTCACGATCGCCTCAGTTGTTACTTGGCTGGCTGACATTAACATGATTTGAGGACCAACCTTTTAGGAAAAAGGTCGGCATCTTTGTATGCGAGATAAAAGTACAAGGACTGTTACTTGCCAAAACTTCGCAAAACACCGCATCCTGTCACAAGCGAACAATGTCGCGTTCTCGTCACCAGTTTCCGCGGCCTAAGCATGGAACGTCTGGGACAATAACCGCACCACTTTCTTCCCCCCCCCCCCCCCCCCCCTTACTCCGCTTCCTCTGTTTGGACGATAAATAACGGTTTGGTTTTTTTTCTCACTTGAGCTTTCCTACGAAAACCCGAGTAATAGTAGCCTCTAAAGTGTTGGCTACGTGGCGCCATGCGGGTTTATCTTTTTTTGGCTCACAGAGGACACAAGATTTCTTAAGAAAGATTAAGTAAACCAAAACACGTTGCTGAAAGAGGAAAACGGCGAGAGCAATACCGATACTTTTCGAGCTTGAAAAATCAGAAAAAAAAGAAGTAAAGAGATATTTCACAAGCATTTGATCTGCTTTTGAATACGTTTTAAAGAATTAGTCTAAAGAATGAACTCTGCATCATATTGTTGCTAATGGCACAGTTTGGGCTGATTATGTGTCACTCTTATACTAATTAATGGAGATTAAATTTTTTCCTCTTTTAGATCAAGGGCGGTTTCTTTTGTTTAAACACACACCTGCCCTACCTAGTTTACAGTTCATGGCTAAGCTAGTCGTCGTTTATGTCAAAAACGATTCATTTTGAAACCCATGTTATCTAAGTGGTCACCTTCGCAAATGCAAGTCTTATGAGGTGTACGTGATAATATTTGTTAAGCGTAATGGCCGTAAAAGTCATTTTCTAGTCGTTGCTTAACTTGCATTTATCTTAAACATTACATTACAATATTTGTAATTGTGGTCACCGAAATAGTGAAGCGCTGCGGGCGAAGTCATGACTAAGAATGAATTCGTGGAAGATTTTGAAGATCTCCTTGAGGGAAAAAACCCGTGTTCCTACAACACTTGTGAAACTTCGCCTACATTACCTGTATTTACCTCATAACACGCTTATGTTAACTGAGTATTCGCTGGGAATTCAGTGATTTGCATTCTGGTTATGGACTTCGCACGCAAATTTATTCCCACAACGACAGCAATGGGAAAGGAAGTTTTTAAATAATTACTTTGGCAGTTACAGTATTAACATTCTAAATTTTTATTTCTTGATCAATGAATTGCCTCCGTTTGAAAAATAAATGGAGCTTATGCAAAGCATTCGAACAACTCCTAATACTAGCAAAGAGATAAACTGGATAAAAAATAATTGCATTTTAAGTACACGGCAAATTTCAGTTAAGTGGTACTGTGGTGAAAATGACATTCCTATCTAAGCCATTTTAAAAGATAGTGAAGTAGCTTGTATCAGAGGAAAAATGCTGTTAGTCATTTTCAAATATCTTTTTTTCGTTCCAGAGATATTGAAGTTTTTAAATTGAATTGCCAAGTATGACCCAAACACTCGACCAAATCTTGATCAATATAATGAAAAATAATCCACCAGATATAAAATATATCACCAGAGATATTTCACCAGCATTTGATCTGCTTTTGAATACGTTTTAAAGAATTAGACAAAAATAAAACTGATCTTGTTGTAATGCACTAGTTCTTAGCCTGTTATGGGTCACTCATTATACTAGATTCATGGATGTTATGTTTGCCTATGGTTATGATCAACGGACGGCTTTTTTAGTTATAAACACCACCTGCCCTACCTTTATAGTTCATGGCTAAGTAGTCGGCAAGTATAAGGTCTGAAAAACAGGCTTCATTTTGAAACCTCATGTTATCTAAGTGGTCACATTCGCAAATGCAAGTCTTACGAAAAATACTCATAATATTTGTTAAGCGTAATGGCCGTAAAAGTCATTTTCTAGTCGTTGCTTAACTTGCATTTATCTTAAACATTACAATTACAATATTTGTAATTGTGGCCACCGAAATAGTGAAGCGTGCGGGCGAAGTCATGACTAAGAATGAATTCGTGGATGATTTTGAAGATCTCTTTAAGGGCAAAAACCCGTGTTCCTACAAACACTTGTGAAACTTCGCCTACATTCCCTGTATTTACCTCATAACACGCTTATGTTAACTGAGTATTGCGGGGAATTCAGTGATTTGCATTCTAATTATGGACTTCTTGCAATTTGCTATTCTGCAACAATGTTTAGTTATCGCTCGCACGCAAACAGCAATGGGAAAGAAGTTTTTAATAATTACTTTGGCAGAGTTACAGTATTAACATTCTAAATTTTTATTTCTTGATCAATGAATTGCCTCCGTTTGAAAAATAAATGGAGCTTATGCAAGCAATCGAACAACTCCTAATACTAGCAAAGAGATAAACTGGCATAAAATAATAAATTCGCATTTTTATAGTACACGGCAAATTCAGTTAAAGTGGTACTGTGGTGAAAATGACATTTCTATCTAAGCCATTTTAAAAGATAGTGAAGTAGCTTGTATCAGAGGAAAAATGCTGTTAGTCATTTTCAAATATCTTTTTTCGTTCCAAAGATATTAAAGTTTTTAAAATATGCAAATTAGCCAAGTGATGACGCCAAACACTCGACCAAATTTTGAACAATATAATGAAAAATCTATCCCAGCAAGCTTAAAGTTTGTGTATAAATGTTTGATTTTTCTCCATAAGATTCCACTTAATAGAAAGTGTTACCATGGCAACATATTAAGTTCCAGGCATCCCCGATGTTTAATAGCTTCTTTCGCCACCTTTAGCGTTCCATTTGGATAGCAGAGCTCTCGGACCCGAATGGTCGTCAAGCGAAGCACTATACTCATATAAGAACTTAAAGGAAACCCAACTGAATGAATACAAGTTTCTCCGAAGTAGTTCTTCTTTTGCCTTTTCTGTAATACGTTTCTTTTAATTAAGGTTAGCAGATGTCATTTATTTTTATTGTTCCTGGCCCGGCTCGATGAGCTTTGCTACCTGCGGTGCCAGCTCTGTCTACTGTACTATGAGCAAAAAAGATGTAATAAAGTTGTCTTCTTTTGTCTTGTCTAACCCGTAGATTCATTTTCCCATGGTTATCATGGCTATCGGTATTGCTTGAGTCGGAGTCGGTGTCGCGTAAGTTATTTATAGGCTATTTCACGGTTGGCGAGCGTGTACGATGTTTATTCACAAGTTGTGTAAAAGAAACGAACTTGGGCAGCGAGTGAGATTGTTTTACATATGACGTCATTACCAACATAAAAGATGTCATCTTGCAGAGCAATCGCAGGGCTATTCAAGTAATATATATATATATATATTTTTCTCTCTGCGGTAACAGAACGAAAACTAAGAAGGCGTGGTTCTATTCAGCCCCTTATACAATGGTGGGAATATGAGTTACCTTCTATGTTCGAGGGTTAAAGAGAGTAAAACAATGGAAAACGTGATAGAAAATAAGTAAAGCGATAGAAATAGAATTATAATTATCGCAAGTGTTGCAAGCGTTTCATCCTCTATTTTTAAATTCCATTCAGTTTCGAGTTAACGTTTTATCTTTATGACGATGTTCACGTGAACGCCAAAAGCGATTTTAGACTTAATCTTCACAATAATGGACAAAAGCAGTTGAGCCACTCTCAGAAAGATGACCGTTTTGTCGAGCGCGTGAGTTTTTCAATCTCCAGTTTTGACAATTTTCGATCCCGTCCCCCTTTTTCAACTTTGTAAACACGTGACAGTCTCCATGGAGAGTATTTCAATATTGAAATGGGGGAGCGGGGACTTGTCTTGCTCATTTTTCTCATGATTGTAGAGTTCTATCACAAATGCTCTTCTCTGATTGGCTACGTTACTCACTATCTGCTCTGTGATAGATAGTGAGTAGCATGGCAATAAGCTAAAGAATAAATGCTATACCGAGTAATTGCATTGTGACTAAACTTGATAGACAACAAATGCAAGGAATCCATGTTATGTGCTTGTAATATTTCGATATAAATCTATACCATCTTCGGACTAGGGCGGGATACAGGTAGCAGAAATTTAAATACTGCGAGATTGTACAACTATATAATCACGTGAAAATGAAAAACAAAGAAACGAAACTGTCAAGAGAATAGACGGATTTCCCTACTGGCTTTTAAGCCATTGTTCAGAAATGGTGTTAAGCCCTTGATATGGTAAGCTTCTTTATATTGTTAACAAAATGGCGGCCGCCTCTTGGCGTTTTTGAAGTGTTTTAAAGAGGATTTGGTTCAAGGTTTGAACGACTAGTAGTTTTATACTGAGACAATTAGACTATTCGCTTTCGATTTCTATGCATGACAGTTACTATGACGCTTATACACTTAACGAATCTCGTCATAACGTTGTCAAAGTAGTTGTGGATACACGAGGCGATCGCAAAGTACTTAGACAATGTTATGACGAAATTCATTGTCAATAACGTACAGGACGTCAATTATTATTATTTATTTTACGATAACAAATTGTCGAGTTTCCTGCACTTGCTTGTTGCCGCATTGCATAAATCATAAATTAATGTGTCTGTCCGCTTATTGACGATAAAAGTTAGCCAATGAGCGCGCGAGAATTTCTGCAGTTATCGTAAAAAATCTAGTCGTTTAATGTCGCTGTGTCATCACGTCATTGTGTCGGTAGTGTGAACCAGGCTTATGTCATACACCATCGAAAACCTGGTCAATTTGTTGAAAGGAATGCTTCAGAGACCGGTTTAAATAAACCGATCGTTCTCTTGGTCGCTTATAATTATTTATTAGTTCAATAACCTCTGATATTTTTTTTTAGGGCGAGATCGAGAACTGTATTTTCCAACCTACTACTTTCTTGCTGATAGACGACTGATGAAGCACAAGATACAAACCGTGCACGTGAAGGACTTGGACCACTGTGAATTTCTTTGCTATCAGCATGACAACTGTGTTAGTCTTAATATTAAAAAGGATCCTGACAGTTCAACAGGACGACAGGGATGTGAGCTAAATAATTCCACCCATATGGAGCATGGTGAACACCTGACAACTAATAACGCTTACCTTTATCGTGGAGCGAAGGTCATAGACATAAAACGTTTATTATTTAAAATTATTTAATAAACAATTTTACAATATTTGATAATTGTCCTCTCAGACTCCGAGAATGTCGGCAAATATTCACCGAGATCTGTCGAGCCTGAAGCGAATGATTGTTTACTATAATTTCCAAAATTTAATATCACTAATTGCAGGACAAAGAAGGCTGACGCCTAGGATTTATGGCTTTCTGTTACGTCAACCGTGAATGAAAAATAGAGAAAAGAAACTCAATCATTAAGTATTTTTCTTTCATTTTGAGGAGTTTAATTAGTATTATTAGCTTATTCTGGCATTCGAAACAGAGTTCATCGGCTGTAAAATACGATATAGTATCGCTACGAGTTTTACTGGAATCGAAAAACAATTCTTGCTACAATTTTCATCCGAGGATGCTCCAATAGATCATTTCCGAGTTACCTGTGCCTCTGTGCTCAGCACTCGTATGAAAGATGTGTTCTCTTTAAAAGTCCATTTTCATGCAAATTAAACTCATTTTTTTTTTTTTGCATGTCCAAAATTAGCGCATTTAGCCAGGCTACGGAGGTACAATCAAAACGCGGCCAATATGTTTACGTGCTACCATAACAAGGATTGCTTCAGATGTATAATTACCTTGGCTGGGTTTTTCAAAGCCCGGTCCGGGCAAACTGAACGTTAGCGAGTATTTTGATTTCAAAGTGGCAATTTTTCATTCACGTTTCTTATTTTTATGTTGTTTGTTCTTCAGTTTTGAGTTTTAAAATGTTAAGCTACATAATATAAAAGCACAAGGAAACTGACTTAATAGTTCGGTTAACTTTTAATCTTGGGTTAGCGTTAACCGCACAACCTAGCCCTCAAGCCCCAGTGTCAAACGATAGTAACATCTCAACGCAACATATCCCATAAATGGTAGCCCAGCATTTGCAAGCTCTGGCCAAACGATCGCAACATTTAAACGAAACAGATCGCAACATTGTTGGGTGCAACATGCTTCACGCGTCTGGCCACTCTGTTGCGACGCGTTGCGACATGTTGCGAGTTGAAAATCAAACTAGTGCACATACCTGGGCGCAACATTATTGCACGAACCTGGCCAAACGACTACAACATCATGCATGACCACATCGCAACAGGGTGGTCAAACGCACGCAACATGTTGTACCCAGCAATGTTGCGAGATGTTGGGTTGAAATGTTGCGATTGGTTGGCCGAGCTTCAGGCTGGCCCCGGGTTTCTCGAACGATCGGTCGCGGATTATCAGATGGCCATAAATTAGTGTTGGTATGTTTTGGTAAGTTGTATTCCGTTACCTTTTTAATGAGAATATGAGGAAGTACTTTTTTTAATCGCATTATATTCTCACCTACTTTTGAGTTCTCAGAACGA
Source organism: Platygyra sinensis (assembly GCA_019787425.1). Classification (NCBI taxonomy): domain Eukaryota; kingdom Metazoa; phylum Cnidaria; class Anthozoa; order Scleractinia; family Merulinidae; genus Platygyra; species Platygyra sinensis. Next base: position 4,748 of record JAHPZR010033105.1, on the reverse strand, counting down.
AACGAAAAGAACGTGAACTCTACTTCGGTGTTTGGGTTTAATAAATATGTAAAATTTTGATGTGTCTAGAAGCACGTCTTGATGCAGACTTCACCTTGGCGTAAATATTTTAAATGAATGTTGATATATGTCTGTAATAGAATTTTGCTTTCTTGTTTAAGAACGCCTGTGGAAGGGACCCGCCATGCCACAACAACGCGATTTGTCAATCGGGATTTTCAGACAAGGGATATCGATGTCTGTGCTACCCTGGATTTACTGGCGAACACTGCGACAAAGGTACACGTATTATGACCTTTTCAAGAGAAAGCGGAGCAGGTGCATCTTGCTTTGCCTGATTTTAGTATCACTTGTAAACAATTAAACTACGAGCTCGTGATTTCTATCGCGCAAAGAAATCGAGAGCGTATACGACTTGAGAGGTTTTTTAAAAAGATTCTGTCATATTTTTTTTTAGAATTTCTGACTGCCCATATTATTTCACTGATTTTCAAAGTGTCTGTACACATAATATTCGAGTTCGTCTGCAAGAAAAAATCAAATTTTCTCTTTGGAACCCCCAGGCATTTACCGAAAAACTTATACATGGAGAACACCGTAAGCAGGTTTGAACTGGGTTTTCCGTGGAAAATCTGAGTCGACTTCCCAAATCGCCGACTGAATGCTTTTCATGTTTTCGACGATTTTTTAATGACACGATATAGAACGGTGTTACAGCTGAATATACTTTCACACTTTAGGGTTATGACACATTCGTGCAAAACCTGACTCGTTTTATGGAACACAAACGATCACTGCCCGAGATATGATTACACTAAAATTTTACAATTCACTAGATATTTCGTGGAGATGTAGGACTAAAAGGTCTACTTCTCCACGGGATCCCTGGTCTGTTTTTTGGTTACTAAGAACGTCTGGCTCGTTATGTGATGATGATGATAATGATGATGATGATGACGATGACGATGACGATGACGATGACGAGGATAATGATAATTACAATTCTGACAACTATGATAATTATTCCAAATTTGATTCACAACTCTATTTGGAATGCAACTCTATTCCCGTACAACTTTTTCGTGTCTATTTGACTGACGAGGTCTCTAGATTTACGTGGTGATTGCATTCATTTTTTTTTTTCCACTCAGATATTGACGAGTGTACTTCAACGGTGCCATACTGTAGTTCTGATGCTACTTGCAACAATACTAAAGGTTCATACCAATGTAGATGTAATCAAGGATATTCTGGAGACGGGAATGAATGCCAAGGTAAAAATTTGCGACGGTCTAATTTCGTAAAAGTTGACAATGTAGTGTGGCTGTTCAGTTTTTTTTTTTTTTTAATGGCTTTATTTACTCCTTGCAGATCAAACAATTTTGAAGCATGTGTCTATTTTCAGATATTGATGAGTGTACTATGAAAACCCACAACTGCAGTTCTGATGCTGTATGCAATAATACCGAGGGTTCATACAACTGCAAATGCAAACCTGGGTACCATGGAGACGGAATTAATTGCAGCATAGGTAAATGATCTGTTCATGTTACAAGCAAATGCTTACTCGCTCAGAACAAGGTATTGTTTTACATCCATCAAGTTAGACGAAATCGTGTACGATAAATTGATATTCTCAAGAGAAAATTACGGGACAATAATCTGGCATAATACAATCGTACCTTATTACCACTTATGTCCAGGATTGAACGCAATTATTGATTAATTAGTACTTCATAATTGGCAGGGTTGTTTGAAATTTTCATATTACTTCATATTTGACAGAATTGTGTGTGTTTTGATGACTTGTTACCAATGAGGACACTTTGTGATGCTTATCATAGGGAATTTGGATCTTATTAGCGTTCAATCCTGGACATATCTGCTTATTGCTCCTTTTATTGTCTTAGAAACTTTAAAAGAACACCTATGGGTCACTTAAACATTTCTCCTTTATCATGACATTCTTGAGAATTCGTTTCAGTCTGAGTTGCTCAACTCTAATTAGTGATTAATACACTTGTACGTGGCCTTTGCGTAGACATCTGCTATTTCGTTTGTGACCGCTCGTTAGCTTGCTGTGCATTCATTTAAAAGAAGGCTTCCTTTGTAATAAAAGTGCTGTAAATTAACACATACCTTCACTAATATGTTCATTCTAGTTGAGCCGTCAACATGCCATGAAGCTTATGACAGGAAGATGTAAGTGGAAGGTCACAACCTATTTACTGGTATTCAATCAGGAGCC
>JAHPZR010033103.1:0-14395 GCA_019787425.1 Platygyra sinensis | reverse complement strand
CAATCAGGTGTCTTTCCAAATAGCCTCGCCAGTTGACCACGCCTAAATTAGATTGAAAAAAGAATTATCATAGGAAGTAGGCCATGTATGGGGGATATGTTCTTCACCCTCCTAGTCCTTGACTGCAGTAAGTGCTTCACCTCAGCAAATTCTAACGAAAAGCTTACTCCAGGAATACGTGAAACCAACTCGATTACACCCCTGACTTGTTCTGACTGCTCTTTTTATCCCTTTTTTTTGACCAAAAAGGCATTCCAGTTCATGGCATTTCATTTCCTCTCCCCCGGGGGGGGGGGGGGGAGGGGGGGTTACTTCATATTAAAGAGATCTGGGACCGCTCATCGAAAATCTTGGAATGAAAAACTTCTTAAGGAAACAAGCTGGGTGTGGATTTGACTCCGAAAACACACAATGTACTTAAAGCGGGAATGACAGCGCATTCTGTTCTATTGTGGTAAATTACCTCCCAGGACGTCTTTGTTATCCAAGCATATAAGAGCGGGGAAGGGGTTGGTTCTGTAGTTGCAGTCGTTTCAGGATAAATTGGCACTTTCAATCGCGGTGAATTAATAGCCTTGTCTCGAGCTTGGTACCAGGGTCTACCGGCGTCCCAACATTAAAGTGCCTGCGCCATTTGTTCGCATGGGATAAAATACTTTCCTTAGATACACTGCGTGGGTATTCATGGCCAGTTTTTTCCCCTCGCCCCCCTATAATCCGTGAATAGTTAGTAGCCTGTGATTAAAGTTGGATTTAGGTTTAGCCGGAAATGCACTTTTGATTGTTAAAGTGATTGCGAAAAAAAAGCTTTTTAAAAAAATTTAAGAAATGAGGACCGAATTCGTGTTTTCAAGAAGTGCCACGTGAAATTTGACTGCCTCGTTTGCGAAATGCTATTCAGAGTGACTCCATCAGTGCTAAACTCTTTGTTTAGTTTGCAGCATATTTTTATGTTTCTTTTCTTTTTCATGAACTATTGTTTTTTTTTTGTATTTTTTGTTTAATTTATAATGACGTCCGAGAAGGTCGAAACGTCGTGTATTTTTAAAAACTTTTCTTAAATGTTTTTAAGAAAAGTTTTTTCGCAATGTTTTTTATAGCTAAACTTTTTAAAAAAGTCACCTCTTTTTAATTATATCAATTGATGTGCAAGATTTATCTCGCCTAGTTAATGAAGACTTATTAATTATTATTAATCAGTTATGTGGCGAACATCTTTTGTAATGACATTTAACCCCTTGACTGCCAAGGGGCTTCCCTTTGACGAGTAAAATCGTCTGGCGTTAGACAGAGTAAAATCTATAAGTACGTCCTTGGCAGTGAAAGGGTTAAGGAGATAGTTTTTTAACCCCTTGACTGCCAAGGGGCTTCCCTTTGACGAGTAAAATCGTCTGGCGTTAGACAGAGTAAAATCTATAAGTACGTCCTTGGCAGTGAAAGGGTTAATATATAAACACGAGTGTTTTACTGAGAAACATGCACTTGTAAAATGCATACAAAACTAAATCCCGGACCCAAGCGGCGCATATCCTCCATATCTTCACTTGCGATGATATTGATGAGGTAATTTCCTGCTGTTTCACGGTTTTATAGTGCAGTAGTCAATTTATTTACGAGTATCAGTAATAAGAATAAAAATTACACTGTGGCGTGAGGATGTAAATTTTATCTGGTGGTAAAAAAAACAATATTTTACTCACTCGCTGCACTTGTTCGTAAATTTATTGTTAATTTCTAATTATCGAAATTAATATTCAATCGAAAATTAATATTCATATCTTGTAGTATCCTCTATGTATTTTGATGCAATACTCAATAATCTAGCTACATTTATACGTGGGTTATATTGTTCAACGCTTGTCCTTGCGGATAATTCCATTGGCTTAACCTTGCTTTCACCGGACAAATATATGGTGTGCTCTTATCGTTTACAAGCAAGACAGTCTAAATCAATTACGAGAACTTCCTGAAGTTTTCTTGGTAAGACAAGTACTTTTGGAACCAGAATTCCACTAGAATCTCCTTATCACCTCTAAAAAATGTTAAAGTTTATGGTTTAAGATAGTCTCTAAAACTTCGACAGCTATTAAACTTGTACTCTTTCTTTATTGCTAGATTTCGATGAATGCGCGAGCTCTACTTGTCACAAACAAAGGAACATTGTGTGATAGTGGATGACGGTTTTGTGTGTTTTTGCTTGGCCGGGTGGACTGGTCTCCGATGTGAAGGAAGTATGTCATGCGCAGTAATGTTTGTTTTCCGGAAAATTCAGATATTTGAAGTTATATATGATACACGAGAGACCATGTTTTACCACATTTCCAAAACATCGAGAAGACGTTTGAAATACGGCGCGTAGCGGAATACTTTTGAAGGAAATTCAAAGTGTTTAGACATGGGTAAAAAACCATTATCAATCTCTAGTGTTTTGATATACCTTCTCAGTCAAAACTAATTAAAAAAAGGACTACTGAGGTTATAAACGCTGAAATCAAATTCATAAAAAAGCTATGTAGAATTATTAATGAAGAAGAAAGGATCCTGGATATTTGTTCTTGAATACTGTATAACTATAAGAAAGCTTAGGTCTGGTCTAAAGCAGCCTGCAGTGCAGGCGTTTTCCGTGCATGTGTTCACCAATTAGCGGTATTAGCTCGCGATCGAGTAGAATTCGCCGCCATGTTGCCTTAGGAAGAGTGGGCGGGGACGGGGTGGGGAATAAAAGAAAAACAAAACTCCCACTCCGTAGGACGCCTTTTCGTCTCTCCCCAAGCCTCTTCCGACTTTGAATCCAAGATGGCGCTCTCTTGATCAAAATTCGCTCACTCGCCAAAAATACGCCTGCATTAGAGGCTAGGTCTTAAGCTTTTGTTTTCACTAGAGTGACCTGATACACCAGACGATCGTTAATAAACTTTCACCTTCATTCACGATGAAACAACAACAACAACAACTTCCATGCCAATTTTGGGTACACGAAGCACAAAACCATAAGTTTTTTTCTTTACTTCTACTTACATCAGCTTCTTTACGTGGAGGCTGGATCCAAAGAGGTTTCGTTCCGGAAATTTACTAAGCAGATAACGTGGCTGCAGTAACAGATTCTGGATGAATGATCAGTTAAATTTTCAGCAATTTCTTGGTTATCAGTAAAGTTTGGAGATTTCGAATCGGAGTTATCAGTTAAAAACGCGTCGTTTGACAGTTACAAACATTTTTGACCAATTTGCAGTTACTTGTGACAAAGGTGGTTACATTCAAAGGGAGTCGTAAGACAAGGCTCCCTTGCATAAAATAATTTGAATAATCTTTTTATGTATTTCCGCAATCTATTTTAGGTGTTGACGAATGTGCCTCAAATCCATGTCAACATGGAGGGACCTGTCTTGATGAACATCTGAGCTACAAATGTACGTGTGCTGCTGGATACACAGGGATTGACTGCGAAAGAGGTGAACATTTATGTGGTTTGTGTCAAGTGGTCACTTAAACACGAAGCGATCCTATATAACGAGGCTGAGGTGTTCAGCCTGCCAATCGCAAATCCCAGCGGACGACCAATGCTCCCATTTGATTGGCTTATCCGCTGAGGTCTAATTTTAGCGCGTTTGCCACAAAATTCTGGAGAGCGACGGCTGTAATTTTCTGTTTCTTTTACAAGTAAGCAATGCCTTTTTAAACTAAATGAACGATAGCTTCAGGGAAGAGTTTATAAAGAAAATTGACTTTTTAATTTCAACTTAATGATTTTATTCCTCCGCTTGCGAAAGCCTATCGTATGAATTCGAGCTGTTCACTAAAATTTATAAAATGCCGCATCTGGTTCTTTTGATGCCAGAGTGTCTTTGTCTTTGCTCCTTCGAGGATTTGTTATTTTTAGTTAGCGGCGAAATTTGAATGTTCCGTAAACCATGTGACAAAGGCAATTCAACGTTTTTGTTCTTTCAAAGGCATCTTCTAAAGGGTTAATATAAGTTTTATTTTCACTGTATTTTTACTACTTATCTTATATTATTCTACCTAAATGACTCCGTTGTTGTAACGAAAAAACGCTATTTCTCCACGACTTCTACTGTTGTCGGACCGTTATTTCGGCTTTCCACCATTGCACAAAATGAGCCAACAAAGTGCTTCAAAGGTGGCGTGTCCTTACCTTTTATAGGATCGCTCCGTGTTTAAACCCCGGCCTCCCTTTAACGAACGAGGAAAAGTACATCTCCCCTCTTTGCCATCTGCAAAATTGCCAATAGACTATTGCGGGGGTATTTTGAGGCTGGGACCTGCCAAAAAGATAAATCCAGAGAGTCTGATCTCATGATGACAGACACAGTCGGGTGGGGAAGATGGGAGATGGGGGGGGGGGGGGGGGGAGGAGAGGGAATGAAAAATCCATATGAAAAGTTTGAGGATACACAAGGATGTTCGAGGATGATACTTATGTAGTTGTGGCTAGGACTTTATTTGACCCTTAAAGATACCACTTGAAGCGAAAATGGCAGCGTCCTTTTTATTATGTGTTCGAGTACACCCAAAAAGATACCCTTTGTAGCTAAAACATAGGTGCGCTTTGTCCTGAACAAGTGAGACCAAAATCCGTGCTTCACTCCTTTAAGGGAGACAATGGGCGTCCACGAAGTTTTTAAATGGGAGTCTCCCCTGATTCAGGCTAGGGAAAAGGGCAATTCTGTACCCGACAAACCGGTCAATACTAACAGTGGGAGCTTGATTCTTTTGATTCCCTAAAATATAGCTACCATTCAGAACCTCGTGACAAGGTAGTCGCTTAAAAGAGACTCGTGAGACAAGGGTTTAATCTACAAAATAATCACAATTTATTATATATGTGTTGCGGCAATCTATTTCAAGGCTACATTTGGGCTGCAAATGTACTTGTTATATAGCTGGCGTTTTTCCCGCTACAGCGCGCCCATTCATTGGCTAGTTCATGGTCACATGAATCTAACAATGAAACTGTTTACCGCCAAATGCCATGAGCGGGCAACATTTGCGAAAACTATGACGTCAAACGGGAAAGAGTTCATTGTTACCCGCGAAATGTTGACTGCTGCTGCAGGTGATCAGACCTGTTGCACGTGATCAGAGCGTGCAGTTGAAGATGGCCTCATGTTGTCTCTTGAATCTCAGCGCGTTTTTCAAAATTTGCTTTTATTTTGTTTTGTTATATAAGAAATCACTTGATGACTGGTCCCTTGAGGAGCAGTGAATTTTGTTTCCCTCGAATCTCTCAATTCTCGGGGAAAAAATTCACTGTTCCCCTCGGGACCAGTCATTAGGCGTTAAGTGTCTAGATGGATATCATGGGACTGTCTGTGAAAGTAAGCATCTTTTTTTGGTGTATGTGTGTGTGTGTCTTACATAAAAGGTGTCAACCGGTCACTTTGGCATCCTCTTTTACGAACAAGGAAACGTGCAATCAATCTATTTCAGGTGTTGACGAGTGTGCGTCCAATCCATGTCAACATGGAGGGACCTGTCTTGATGAACACCTGAGCTACAAATGCACGTGTGTAAAGGGGTATACTGGGGCTGACTGCGAAGAAGGTAACCATTTTTATTTGTGTGTGTGTGCATCTATCTCTTAAATAGACGAAAGCTTTCAACTAGTCACTTTGGGCTTCCCGTCTACGGGCAAGAAATAGGACATCTTCCCTTTTGCCTTCTGTAAATTTGCCATCAGACGCTTGTGGGGAGTTTTGGACTGGGATCTGCCACAGAAATGAATTCATCTTCTGGTACGGTCACTAAACGAACTAGTCTCTGCCCAGTGGAAGTACAGGAGCGTGTCATACACTTAATGACACAGTTAGAGGCTATGCGACTTTAAATGACTCATTCTTTGAGAACTAACTCAGGATAAATTTATTTATTTATTTATTTTTGCCACACAAACAAAAAAAGAATTATAGTACAATGATCAATAAACAACAGAAATCAACATACAAGATTACAATGAAAATACAAAACTGCAATATAATATATTAAAGAATAGAAAACAAAATGGCGAGGAAACCTAATAAAAAACCACCGTGCTGGTAAGCTTAGGTTCCCTCACAAGAAACACTAGATGACTGATTTAGATAATTCACGACAAGCCTTATTTGAAGACAGAGTTAATGGTTATCAATAATATATGCTTTAAGTTTTTTCTTAAAAGATGCCAGTGATGAAGAGCCCGACATTTCAGGTGAAAGAGAATTAAAAAAAGTTGGGACCCCGATAGAATAAGGAGAATTGCCAGATATTTGTTCTACATAGTGGTAGACGAAAGGAGCTTGCATGTCTTGTATTGTAACAATGGATTTGGTTGTTAATTGTGAATATGTTATCAAATTTTTGAGGGAGAATGGCGTTCTTAAACGAGAACATAAACTGACCTAGATGCATTAAATGAATATCTTGAAATTTAAGCAAGTTAAAACTTTTTAAAAATTGGTTCTGTATGCGCATTATACTAGGACTTGTTCACTATCCTAATCACAAGTTTTTGCAAAGTTACAATTCTTTGAAGGTTAGTTTTATAAGTTGATCCCCAGACTAGATTACAATAATTAAGGTATGAAAGTATCATTGCGATAATCAGCGATAAAACTATGACGGGAAAAAAATAAGAAAGGATTGCTCGATTAACAAGACAGTGTGACTGTAATCAACCATTGAAAGGAGAATGGTATGTGGCACGCACCTCTTTGAATGAAACATCCGTTCCTCTGCTTATTCTCAGTTTTGAAAAGAGCGCGGTTAAAAATTATTTTCCAAAGTTTACTTAGTGGTGAAATTTAGAACAAAAGGGAGTCCCGTAGGGAGATTAACGCGCAATGGAAGGAGAGAATTATGGGTGTCAAAGAAATGTCTTTTATTCTTCCTTGCGAAGTAAATCATTTTATTTTTATCGCTTAACAGATATTAATGAATGCGAGTCTGAACCCTGTGTCAATGGAGGAGAATGTATCGATAAAGTTGGTCGCTACATCTGTTCTTGTCCCGGTGGATACGAAGGAGTAGATTGCCAGGGAGGTTTGTGTAGAGCCTGGCGAGGAGATCCCGTATGAAGATTACTGTGGGTGTGGCTAGAACTTTATTTACAACTTTTTATTAAAGGGGCTAGGTCACGCTATTTTAGGTAATTTTGTTTGATTTTATCAATTATGAGCTCTAAATGTCAAATTGGCAGAGCAAGAGTCTTTCATTTGCAAAATTACGGCCACATAACAACTGAGAATGATTTTCCAGCTGTATAAATGACATTTTGATACAAACTGAGATAAATTTGAAAAAAGGTGGGCCGACGTTTTTCAAATTTACCCAAATGAAATCCATTTCAATCCTCTCCAGATTTGCCCATCCATGTCCCTTCTAGGCTTTCCTGTGTTTTGTTTGAGTTCTTCTATAGTTTTGAGCAGTTATTTTGATAATTTAGTTAATTCTATGACCATTTGATCAGTGCTGAAATTGCCTAAAATAGCGTGACCTAGCCCCTTTAACTTACACTCCAGCGTGAGACGATGAGCATTCCCGATATTCTCACATGGGAGCCCCCACTCGGAATCAGGCTAGAGTCTTGGGATAGAGGAGGAAACGTCTTACTCGACAAACTAGTCAATACAGTTGGAGCTTTGAAGACATAATTGATCATCGCAGTTATACACACAAATATATACACACACAATACATTACACACAAAATAAAGCCTGAAAAAAAATAAAGCCTGAAAAAAATTCAGGCCTGAATTGAACGGAATTCGAACCCATGAACCTTTGCGATACCGGTACAGTGCTCTACATTTGCATTCTTCAGCATCTACGGGTACATTACGAACTCACAGTGTGACCGGTAATAATTAATAATTTATATTGCGCAGGAGCGCAATTTTCATGACGAGATGATCAACTGTGTACAGGGGCGGGGGAGAACACTTTGCGACGCCTGGCACTTTTTGTGTATATAGATCATCCAACGAAAAATGACGTCACATCCGGTAAAAAAGCGAGCTGAGCGGCAAAATCAAATTTCAATATGGCATAATCGTTCTCTCAGTAAGTAAAATGCCAATATTTCGGAATCGACAGGATATTTTTAACGTTTTATTTGGCCACGATAAACAAAATTTTGTCTTCTTCCTCGTCATATCAGTGTTTTGGAAGAACAAAGCTCTTAGTTATTCAAAAACACGCTGTTTTGAAAGCACGTTTTTTACGAAATGTCGTCATTTCTTCGTCGCTGAATTCCACAGGACTCATTGTTTGCCTGGAAATAATGAATTTTAGGTAAGTTGCACTCAATTAAAATATCCTATTCTCGTAGGTAGGCATTACACTAACGTAAAAGCGCAATGGCAGTTTTCTAGACGTGGGAGAACATAATTACCAGAAGCCGGTTTTTTCAAATTTACCTTTGTCAAACACTCGAGAGTACTCGAGAGCTATTAATCGTATCACTGCAAGAACAGATCGACTCACGCACAGAACGCGCTTTGCGGATCTTTCTTGCCGATCGACACAAACGCAAATACATGTTTTTGCTTATGACTCAAACTGATGTCATAAAAATATGTTACGATTGGGTAAAAACTTAAAACAAGATATATTTCCCCATAGCAATTCTATAATTGATGAACGCTACTTCACAGGCAGGCCGTAAACCCCTTAAAAAAAAAGCAAGAGGATAGTTTATACAGCGATTCAGTCATTTGGACATGTCTCTGATGTTTCTCAGTTATAATCAAATTCATTGTTCCGTTTCAACAGTGTTAATACTGTCATCAGCACCAGCACCAAGTTCCATTATGCCCCCCCCCCCCCCCCGCCGATCCCATGAGGTCAAGCATGCACCTTTAATTTCTTTAAACCCAGGCTCTCATTTGTCCTGTTTACAGAGTTAGTTAGTTAAGCCCTTGGCTCCAGGTTGGAGCATGGGCCATCAACAAAAAGCCTCCAGAGACGCCTCTTTTCTGCCAGCTGTTTCAGCTCCTTCCAGTTCTTCCCAAGGACCTTCATCTCTTTCTCCGTATCCCTCCTCCAGCTATTCTTGGGGCGACCCCTCTTTCGTTTTCCCTGTGGGTTCCAGTGCAACGCTTGCCTCGTAATGCTGTTTGAGGGTCTTCTCAGCGTGTGGTCTACCCACGCCCATTTTCTCTTCCTTACTTGCTTGACCATTGGAATTTGACCTGTCCGCTCCCAGAGCTCTTCATTTGTAATCTTGTCTGTCCACCGTATCTTCAGGATTCGACGCAAGCAATGATTGACAAATGATTGTAACTTTCTTATCGTTTTGACTGTCATCCTCCACGTCTCTGCCCCATACAACAGCACAGATTTTACATTAGAGTTGAATATTTTCAGCTTAGTTGATGTAGATATGCTGCCAGAGCTCCATATCTGCTTAAGAGAGTGGAAGGCTCCTCTTGCCTTATTAATCCTATTTGCAACATCCGCGTCAGTTCCTCCACTTGTGTCTACTACGCTCCCAAGATATGTGAAGGAGTCCACCTCTTCAATATCGACATCATTCACTCTGATCTTCCTGTTTGAGCCTGAATTGATCTTCAAGACTTTGGTCTTTGCGGAGTTGATAGTTTACAGACCAAGTTCCTTATCCTGTCATATTTGGCAACTCATTTTGAAAGATTATACATTTTGCATTATTTTTCAGTGTGCTTTCTCTAGCTTAAAGCCTCCATCAAGATATGAGAGAACACTAGCAATTCTGATAATTTTAATTTATCACTATTTCACTGTGCCATTTTAACAAACTGTTTGTAAAAAGAAGTCTACGAACAGGCAATAGCAACAGTGACACTGAACTATCAGCTAATTAACTGATCTCTGACAATCATTGAAGATTGATGATGAAACACATGGTGCAGTGGAACTGAATAATCAGAGTGTGAGTGGCATTGTTTTTTTATTTATCCATTTTTATTTATTCATTTTCCACTTCCATACAAGATATGCAAGTCAGTGACCAAAAAAGAACACCTTTTATTATCGACTATATCATCTTTTTACTACATTTACTCAATTTAGCAAACCTCCCAAGTGCATCCATAACTCAATAGTACACGCTATGGCGTTTACCATTTGTTTTATAACATAACATTGTTAGTGTCAGTGACATTGTGAGAGTGATGCTAGTGCTGAACTCGGATCAGGTCAGCAAAGAAAAGGTTCCACACTAGAAGTTGACAGAGTCGGCAACAAGAAGCTGGCTCGTACAGGTACCTGTCTTAAGGCCAGCTTCATCACTACTTGTAAAAGGCTCCTGACTTGTGTACATAGGAAGACTACCTGTAATGACTTAGGTATATGGAGATCTAGAGGCTCAGCTCAAAAGGTGTATCTTTTTCAGGCTTCAGGTATAATTATGAAAGGATAGGGATTTCACAAGTTGAAGTGTATGAAAGTGAAGGGAAATCTGTGATTTAGAGATTCCATTCTTCTGGTTCTAAAATGTTGTTGAAAAGCTCTCAATTACTCTCTTCAGCCAGAATGAGGGGATTCTGCAACATTGTCTAGATTAACTTGCTTCCAAGGGAATAGAAAAGGGATGCGGTATTCTTAAATAGGCTTGTAAAGGGGTTTGCAATGAAAGGTCTACAAAAGAGGTGCCTTTTCTATTAAAATGGTACAAATGTATACAAAAGGGTAAGAGGTAATGGCCCCTGAGATGGAGCCTCCACATTTAAAACTTTTTATAATCCCCCACCCCTTGTGTAATGTTCAAAAAGGCAATTATTCAAAAAAAAAAACCAAAAGGGCCAAGAGATTGAGGGATGAGTTTCAATGCAAGTTTCAACTTGTATTTTGAGTTAAAATAAATAATTAACCATGCTTTGCAGCTTCACAGCAAGATCCAAACTGATAATGAAAACCTTATAATTTTGTAACACTAAATTATATTTTTGAATCCTCCCTTGTACCTCTCATTTCAAGACGAATTCTTGAAAGGTACCGCCCCCCCCTCCCAAAAAAAAAATCAATATGATATAAAAGTCACTTTAATATTTATCTTGAAAATGACATCAAAAATAAAAACAAATCAATTCAAATCATTGTCTTTTATCGCTAGCTTTTATCTTAAAATGTGTTTTAAAAAAACTGTCTATTAGGAAAATGACCCGGGGGAGGTACTTTAGGAATTTCAGGGTGGGGATGTGCCGCTGGGACCCTGGAGCCCTTAACCTACACCAGAGCTAGGTCAGCTGAATTATTCTACCCTATACCAGAGTGAACTCCTCAAATCACTCCTATCCTAGACTAGCTGTTTTCCAGCAAATGATTTTTGACATATCCACTTGCGTTTTATGATAGTCATCTATCAATGCTGTCGAGGCTGAATCATGAAAATTTAAACTTCATTTTTTTTTTTTTTTACATTTTTGAGTAGCAATTCCTGGTTTCCTAGATACCCTATTCTAGACCCAAACACTCTGATTTATATACCCTATGCTAGAGTAAACTGCTTTGAAACCATACCCTTCACAGTGGTACATACCTATATAGCTCATTTATGGCAGTACCCCATGGGGAAAATGAAAACATTCAAGGAAAAAAAAATGAACAGGAAAAGCAACAACAAACAAACAAACAGGGTTTTTTTTTTTCAACATACCGGTACCAAATATATTTCAGAGATACCTAACTTAATAAAATTGACTTGGTGAAATTTTCCATTTAAATTTTGTAAACCTCTCACAGAATGCAACTTTCAGTTGGGTTGCACTTTACTGTCAAGGAATAAAATTACACTAGAGTGGCCTTGTATCTTTATTGCAATTTCCATTAGAGACATCACACTTGGCCAGGTCCATGGGAAAAGCACTTTCATCATCTAAATCATGGCATTGTATGCCTTTGTGGGGTGTATATGCCAGGAGGTAACCACCTAAGAAAACAAAAACACAAATTCATTATGTCGTCACTTTAATGACTCGCCCTAAATGAGACATTCACTAATATTAAACATCAATTGAGAACTTTTAATAGACCTCCATCAGTTACAAAAAGACAAACTAGACATGTGCAAATGTAAGAAATTATATAATTTATTAGTTGTCCGACGTAAAATGTTTGTTAGTAATATAATGACCTGACAAAAGGGTTTCAGACCAAAAGTCCAGTGAAGAAATTTTTATCATAACAGAAAAACACTTTTAGTTCTCTTGTTTGTATTTCTCGGGTGAGTATTTGCTCATTTACCACCTTAATAAACAAGATAATTTGTAATGCATACTGTAATCTTTACCTCAGCTTTAATCTTTTCAAACCTACAGTTTGTTTTCACTTTCAGAGAGGTTCTTAAAATTCACAAGCATTACCAGGGACCCATCTCCCTTAGTCCTTTATTCCTACTCTCCCATTGCCAAAATCCCATTTCAACCCCCAACAGAGGCTACAATTTGGCATTTAATACCTAAAAATATTAAGAAACTGTTCACCCTGGTAAAGACAAATAGGTTCTTATAAATAAAATCACTCCACTTTTGATGGTCTAAATTCTGGATTTTAATTGTGTGAGAAACTTCTCACACAAAAAGTGGATATAAGAAATTAAGTTCCTTTGATTTACAACTCAGGCCTGAATGGGATTTCAACTCATGACCTCTGCAATAACAGTGTATTAACTTACAATTAATCAATGAAATGAATAATTAAACTTTAAAATTCCACATCATACCAAAATACTAGTATATTATGAAGTGACACAACAAGGGACAATTGTCAAGATACAAACTTTTTTGTGATTTCTAAAAGATCAATGTAAGAGTCTTACATAAAACATCTAATTGCTACCGCAGCGAGTGAGCCTGAAGCGAACAAGCGAGGCAGCTCCAGGGGCACCCAGCGGAGGTGTTCCGCAAAAAAGGTGTTCCGCATGTGCACATTCAGCTGGCTGGGAAAATTTTAATTGCTAGTGGCCTCTGCTGGGAATTACTGACTTTTTCAAGCATTTCAAGCCGACCTGGCTGGGAAATACTTTTCCTCTAGCATTTCCAAACCGGGAACAGGAAGGAGCTGGCTGAAGGAACACGACTGAAAAATGAACCCCTCCACAGCCCCGGTGATGACAAAGTGATGACCGCTGGCTAAAGTGATCGCGTGGCGGGAAAAAACCGATTTTTTGGATCACACGCAGGGATTTATGCAAGATCAAGCGCCATTTTGAGCGAATATATTCTGTATCTTCCTCATTTACATGTAAGATTAATTTTCCATTGTTTTGTTATCTGCATGCTGAGGTTCTAGTGATGAACTTCAACAGCAGGGTAGAATTGAATGAGCTAACAGCAGTATTTTCATTCACAGATTTGTCGTGGTGTCGGTCGGCCGGCTCCCTGCTCTCGGTTCGAGACTCGGCAACGATTCTCCAACCAGAGCTGCAAACAAAAGGTAAGACTTTATCCTGTACTTTTACGGTAAAAGTTTGATTAATTCAGATAATGTTTTTCAAGAACTCCAGGCTGTAGAGAAGAAACATGTGCCAAAAAATAAAATGTACAACCTTAAGCACATTGACAATTTCGTGTTTTCATTCCAAATAAGACTGGCACACTGACTGGCAAATGTCTGAATTTGTTGGAAGATGTTCTGGATGTTTAATACGCACAGATGGTATTTGAAATCAACTGTTGTGCATTCCTTCAATTCACAATTCTCACAGCTCATTGGCCTGTTCAGGTGAAATTTTGGCAGGGCACGAAGTTTGTCTGGCCAGATCTTATTTTATTTTGCTGTCTTATAGCTATGCCGGTTCACTACAGTTTTACATGTATCATTCATTTCTTATACGTTATGTTTAATTATTGGCATCATGAGCACTGTTATAGTGTAGATTTTATGTCCCTCTGAGTGAATATAGGCCTTTGCTT
Source organism: Platygyra sinensis (assembly GCA_019787425.1). NCBI lineage: Eukaryota > Metazoa > Cnidaria > Anthozoa > Scleractinia > Merulinidae > Platygyra > Platygyra sinensis. The sequence continues at coordinate 510 of JAHPZR010033103.1, read as the reverse complement.
GAGATTGCTCCTGATCAATTTGTCAGGACAGACTAACATGGATAAAGGTTCACTGGTCGAAATGAAACTGATCATCAGCTGTTTTGTGTGGGCTTGGGTTCTCAAAATGTATGAATAAATATTTGTTCTCTTTATTAGTGTTTTTGTGTGTTGTATATACCAGTATTACAGGTATTATTATTATGACCATATACTTTTTTTACTTGGCAGATCTTTTACTACTCCTTTCGATTATCGAAAACTTATCAGAAATTATCATGTCTTCTTACAAACAAGGTTGAGTTAGGCTTGTGACGATGAGCATCCATTGCTTGTTCATTCTTGTGACCCTCTCTCTTCCACTAGGTTGAGTTAGGCTTGTGACGATGAGCATCCATTGCTTGTTCATTCTTGTAACCCTCTCTCTTCCATCAGGTTGAGTTAGGCTTGTGATGATAAGCATCCATTACTTGTTCATTTTTGTGACCCTCTCTCTTCCACTAGGTTGAGTTAGGCTTGTGACGATGAGCA
>JAHPZR010033097.1:47500-56788 GCA_019787425.1 Platygyra sinensis | reverse complement strand
CAACAATGTTTCCGCAACAATGTGTCCTCGTTTGCCAGGGCCCTTAGAAAAGATGAGCACGTTTCCAGGTCCTCTCGGGCACAGTCGTGTACAGCTAGGAATCCCGGTGGGGGAGGCGGGGGGCTCATTCGGGCTCATTCGGGCTCATTCGAGTCCAGTCTACGAACGCAAGCTCCCTTGAACAGCGCCTGGTAATTGAGCCTATTCGGTTTTAAGTGGTATTCTGGAAGGGTCAAATAAAGCTTAAACATGCACACCCAAGTTAGTCTTCTTTAGGGGTTTCATTCAAATTATTATTCAACTTTCATACACTGTTCGAATCCCGATTTTCTGATTGGTTGATTTGTACCACGTGACACTGGGTTATGACGAAACAACCTCTTTGACGTCATTATCGTGGTGTAAAAGCCGTGGTGTAAATTCATTACACCACTGTCATTACACCATTGGTTCGGCTGACTCAATGTTTGACGATTTTTGTTTGCAGTGTATTCAATTTGAGCAATAAAAATGTCAACGCACTCATTGCTCGTGAATTATCGTGATTTACCTGCACTCGTTCACTAACAATGAACTCGAAATTTTCAATACCGCACTTGGCGGCCTCGTGCGGTATTGGAATTTCTCGTTCATTGTTAGTGAACACGTGCAGGTAAATCACGATAATTCACTCGCTGAGTGTGTTAACATGTAATTACCCGACAAGCATCCAATCCCCCCTCCCCGGGATAGAAATACACTTTCGAGTGGTCGAAGGGTATTACGTGACTAACACAGTTACTTATTGCATAGCTATATTAACCCAATTATTCAGTGTGTGTTTCGTGGGAAAAGGCAACCTTACTATGTTTACGTGGCATGCAATACAAAAACAAGTTGTACGTATGAGCTGACATTTGCCAAGGGAGAAACTAACGCGCAGCGCTGTAAAAAGACCCCCGTTTATAAGAGAGGAAAATGGAACTGCCGGGGAAACTCTATGGGAGTGCGGGGTAGGGGGGCTTATTTAATTTCACGCCATATCCAAGGGGGTTAAACAGAGAGGGATTAAAAAAGAAAAGGGTGGACTACTTCAAATCTCAAAACATAGACTTGTACATATTTCTACCCGGTTGTAGATTTTTACTTTATTTCGTTTTCTTCACACAACCAAGTCTACTGGAACGCACCGTCGCCACCGCTTAATGTGTGACCAACGAAAATATACTGTTCATGTCCTCGTCTATTGACCTTTTTTACTTGTAAATACCTCTAACCAACAACTTTACAAAAACTTCTTTGGTTTTGTTTTAACCTCGTTTGTCCTCGACACCGCAAAGTTTGTCCACTACGACAACCGTAACTTAACCGTCCCTAGGCAAATAGCGTTATGTATTTGATTCTGGAGCTAAATGTAACTCATCTAAAGCCCCGACTAAGCGATCGCAACATTCCAACGCAACAATGTTGACCCAGTATTTGCAAGTCCCAGCCAAATGATCGCACCATATCGCAACATGTAGCGTGCGTTTCTCCGCTCCGCCCTGTTGAGACTTTTTGCGACATGTTAGGCGTTGGAAGTCGAACAACTGCGCATACCCTGGCGCGCAAAATTGTAGCAAAACCCTGGCCAACATAACGAAACATCCACAAAAGTTGCATGAAAAATTTGACCATTTTCAAACTTAGCCATCGATACCCAACATGTCGCAACACGTTGAAACAGGAAAGCCAAACATACAAAACATGCTGCGCCCAAAAATACTGCGACACGTCCGGTTGTATCCAGAGATACGCTAAATTCTTAATTGAAGTAAAGTAGTAAGGTCTTTTCAGACGTCTTCGGGGTCGCATTCGTAGTCACTATTTTTAATTGACTCCCTCCGACTTCCGTGACAAAGTTAGTCCACTTCAGACCCTTTCTTTGTAACGCAACACTAAAACGAGAGAGGACATATGACGAAAATACATCGGAAACAAGGTTATACGAAAAAATTCATATTTATTGCAAGAATTTTGTACCGCTTTGGAATTTACATCAGTATTTTACGTTCCGTCTGTTCAGTTTGTGCATCATTAAAAAAGATCACTTATTTTACCTAAAGTAATATATGAGAATTCGACTACAACTATAAACGAATTCTCAAAAATCTATTTTAATAAGGGAAAACTGCGTGGATAGGCGTTTATGAAATAGAGATATTAGTCTGCAATTCAGATGCATTTTAGCGAGCGAATGCATTTTAGTCCGGCTCTATTTTCAATTCGGAAAACAGGGAAAGGTTAGGGAGAGAAAAAGAACCCTAGCGAGTAGAGGTGGGTTTAAATGAAATTTGTTCAACGCTCGCTAAGCAAAACTCCAATGCTATTGGCTAAAGCAAGATGCTTGTTAATAGTTTTTTTTTTTAAATGAAACGTTTCCTACAAGTTTCATAAATTCGCAAACATGAAATGTTAACACAGTGTACTTTCCTCTTAAGATTTTCTTTACAATAACGGAAAGGACTGTTTTTGCAAAGAAACTCAATGTGAGCTCGACAACTCATTTTCCTATAAAACCGTAAATTACGAGCAAATACTGTCATCTTTCCACGCGCTCCACTCTTTCGAGGCTCGCTATCATGGGTTGCTACTTGGGTAGGGAATTTTCCCGCGCAAGTAAGAGCCAATCACAGACACTACACGGATTTATGGACGCCTACGTCATCAGTATGACATCTTTGTCGCTAAATCTCAGACTTCTCTCGGGCAAAATTGAATGCGCAGAGACCTAGAGGGCTATTAAAGAGCCCAGAACCAAGGACGAAGAAAAACTGAAAAAAAGCTACACTGACAGCTATAATATACTTCCATTCCATCCCCCTTACCTTTTTTCCCAAATGCAGCCTAAATTCAAAATGTATAAAAGCAGGTCTTTACCGCGACCAGGAGCCCATGACCTGGGCTCCTGCCGCGACTTATTAAGTACTAAGCTCGATACATAACTTCTCCGTACTCTTTTAAACAATTTATATCAATCTGCTTGGGAGAATTTGGTTCTTTGTCAACATCTTTCCTGAGATGATAAGGTCTTTTACTCTCCTTACCATTTTTACTTAAAATTAATGTAAAAAGCTAGGGAGAAGTTACTACACATTAATCGCTGTTGGGTGGGATTATTACTAAGCAGAAAGGGATTCATTAACCGTTGTTGTTGTTGTCGTTGCTGTTCTTGTTTAGTTGTTGCTACCATAGCAACATTGTTATTATTGTTGTTGTTGTTATAGTTACTGCTACCGTTGTTGTTTTACTTGTTATGATTCTGTTCGTGGTTGTTTTTTATGTGTTCTAAAAAAACAAAACTTTTTACACTGCGCCACGATCATGAATATACAGGTAGACAGATGCTGTTTCCTAACTACCTTTTTTAACATTTTGCCACGCATATGGCAAACTACGCAACAACTTCTTGATACATCACGCCAGTTTTGTTCGAGTTTCTCAATTTCCTTTTTTCCCAGATTTTTTTCCGTTCTATTTATTTGTGTCTATATTAGACTCGGTCCGTACTCACGAGGAATTACGTGACTTTCTTACTGCTGTCACGCAAAGTCAACCAAGCTATTCAGTACTAGATCAACCTAGCATGACAGAAGAAAGTCGTTGCTTCTCACGTAAGGCCAGATGCCACAATATATACTTAAATTTTATTTTTATATAAAGTACTTGTACTTCCTAGTAAATTTGTTTCACCGTAAGCCTTTCTTAGAGTTTGGATCACACTCGCCGGTTTTCTTCTTGAACGCTACAATCACGCAATGCGACTACAATTCCTATCTTACGTCGGACCAATCTACTCACCCTGACTGACAAGGTTTTTAGTTTTACACAATTCACTAAGTTAAACTCTTATATTATCTACCGGGCAATAAATCTCATATCTTTATTTCTTCGTATGAGGGCGAGTCTTCATCAGGTGATTCTTTCTTGAGCTGTACGTGGCCGATGGTGCTCTCAAAGTGTTTTCTTATCAGCTCTGTTTCGTCTGTTCCCTCTACACCAGGAAGATCTTCGCGTATTTTCTCAAGCAACTGATTAATCACAGTGACTGTCACCTGCCATAGAAACAGAATATAACCAAATGTTAGTGTGGATGGCAACTGCAACACAAGACACTTGAGAGTAGCTTGCGGTTAGCCAGGAACAATTTGACTTATGGTTGGTTTCAACTTTTCCTCTTCGGGTTTGAGCAAAGAAAAACTCTAACAAAATTCCAAGAACAGTTGCAAAACGAATATTAGTTCAAAGCTTCGACAAATTGATAACAGGAAATTCATCGTTTGTCATCCTAAGCTTCAGGGGGTCTTTTCAAACACTGATCCAAACCATTATCGTTTTTCCACATACAATCCACGTGTTGTTCAAAAATACAAGATGCTACGGAACGATAAAGTTTCTTCGTCTAAAGTGGAGAAGACTAACTTGAAAATCAATGGAAAAATGTCACCAACTTTCTCCCACTAACATACAAGTTAAGATTTTGAATGTCCGCAATGACAGTGTAGAAAACAAATTTGTTTGACATCTTACCGTGTCCGCCTTCTTTTCAAAGTAGTAAAGGTAGCGATTAAGAACTTCTACAAACAGCTGCAGCTGGATTGTGCTATCCATGCACTGATTAGCGATTCTAACAGCTTTCTTTAGACATTCCGTCACTCGCTTGCTGTCACGGCACTGTAAAATTTTTAAACACACCCTGTTAATTAAGGCCTGTCCAAACGGGAAATGTTTGGTGACCAAACACCGTCAAACATTGTTTGGTGACCAAACATTTCACCGTTTGGCCACCTTGTTTGGTGCTGTTTGATCGTGTTTGATCGTGTTTGGTTGTGTTTGATAAAATTTGAAAGCCATCAAACATTCGATCAAACAACTTCAAACATTTCTTTTGTTCTCATGTTTGATGGGCGATTTTTTGTTCGTTTGGACAGCCGTATCAAACATGTTTGGCGCACGCATGCGTACCACGCTTGCTTAGCGGCCTGTATCCATAGATACCGCCTCTTGTTTACGTACGTCGCTTGTCTTCGGTGAACGTTGCTGAAATTGGGGAGATTGAAACCGAACAAACGCCGAGTCGTAAAGGAAAACAAAGGAAAAGAATGACAATGAAATCTATTGTAACAAAATGCATGCAGGTTCAACAAGCATCAGTATCTCGAGAAAATCTTCGAGTTATTCGCATCATTTCGCGGTCACCTAGAGTATCTTCGATCATCAGTTTCTGTAGGATATTACTGTAGAATCCTTTCTTTTCTCTTCTTCTTGTCCAGCCCCTGGTCTTCCCTCGTCTATTTTCCCTTTTTCCATCCTCCTCTAATATGTCAAAAAGGATTATAGCCGCTATCTCTTCTTTAATTTGAACCTTTGAATCGCAACCTGCAAAGTCGCACATTCCGCCGTTAAGCGAGCTACGATGTGTAAATTGTGGCCCATAGTTCTTTGCTTGTCGAGTTTAACCTATGTTTGATCAAACATGTTTGAACCGTTTGGCCACCCAATTCAACATCAGCATGTTTGGTCACCAAACAATGTTTGATGATGTTTGGTCGTCAAACATTTCTCGTCTGGACAGGCCTTTAGGCTGTTACCTGTCCTTGACAAACACTAGTGCCTAAACCCAATATGGCGTTTCAGGGCTGGGACAAGGAAAAAAGATAGTATGCTTAACCTCTTTCAAGTGACATGATCATCCCCGCGTCTTAAAATATTTCTTGCATGAATATGAGCGAAGACTACTCGTTGGTAATAATATCGTCTCCAGTGTCTTTCGCTTTTGTGCGTCGTGGAAAGACAAGCACTGAAAACGAGTTTGAACAAGCCTCTCAGCTGTGGTATTGAAGCAGGCAATGTCTTCAAAAAATCTAAAAATACGTCGTAGGTATAAACACTTTGCCACGTAACTCCTGTGCAATGATACCTTATTCTTTAGTGCAACCCCAAGGGGCTGGCAAAGTCCTTTTCATATTATTTACTCTTACTGGAATGAAGAGTCTCGTACTGAATATCGGGATCTTTGTTAGCTTAGGGTCAGTTATCGGGATTTCTTAAAACAACCAGACCTCTACAAGCATTTCTCTTAACACACCACTAAGATGGACCGCGACACCTTAGCAAGTAGTTCTTTCTTAAAAACGGCTCCGCGAAGTGACGGGCTAATTGCTTTCCCACAGAGGTTGCTTGAACCGTCACACAATTGTTCTCCGAAAAGCGTTGCGTGACAAACACGACGACCCTGATAGCGACTTACCTCTCCCCCTTCAGCCTCCTGGCTTTTACCAGACCAAAACAAGTGTGAACACACCACAACTGCTCTACACTGATCCGGCTTCTTGAGCAGTTTGGACGCAGCTAGAGCACACTGGGTGCGCAAAGGCTCGTGGTTCTCCTCGCCAAAACAGCTCATCTGTTCGAATGTACTGATCATGAGCGTGATGGCCGCTAGCTGAGCTTTGGAATCACTGATCTCATCTTCGTATAAAGCAAACGCCTGGAGAAAACCACAAGCAAGGAATAAGTTTTGCTTTCACAGGACACTAGACAATGATTTTATTGAGCAGTTGGTTTATACCAAACCTTTTTGAATTTACATGTACTTGATTAGGAGTAAACCACAATAAAAAAACTGTCAGATAAGCACTGATAAGTACTTTAAAAAAACTGGAAACAATTGAAGCAGTATGATTCTATGGTTCTCAAGCCTCCCCATAGGCAGAAACTCTTTGTTCAGGCCGTGATCACCATGGCAACTCTACGTCACCAAGCAACTTTTCCACAAATAGAATATTTTACAACAAATCATTAGGAGACCAAGGCACGCAAACCTTAGCTGGTTTTCATGTGAGTCCTCTTATCTTGGTCAAATTGGTATTTGAAAATCTTTGTTTTTGTGGAGGGAGAAAAAAAACGGGGGTACCCATAGAAAACCCTTTATAGCAAATCAAGAAACAACAACCCACATGAGACCACGCCACAATCAAACACACACCATAAGAGTGAGAGGTGAGCAGGCAAGTGCTCTTGCCATTGTTCTATCCCAGCTCCTTGTCTGCAGCCAGGCAGAGTTAAAACTGAAAAATGGTCTTATTTTACGCTGAACAATAACTCTCACCTGGCTCATGAATTCGTAAGCTACTGTTTCAGCATTAGAGAACCCAGCCTGATCAGCTACAAGAGCACCTTGAAGGAACAGTCTTAGTGAGAGTTCAGCGTATTCTGCTTTGGCCAGTGCAGCTATTGTCTGGTGACAAAACTGAAAGATTTTCTGACATTTCTTGTCCCATTTATCATCCTAACAGAAAAAAATAACAAGAGCAAAAATGAACAAGCTTAACTATCCCGGGAGGGGGAGGGGGGGGTATTTAACAAAGTTTAATATGGGGAGGCTCGGCCCTGAGGTCCAACCCCTGCCTACCATTTTGGCAGAACAGGTACCCCTTTTATACACCTTTTATTGAAAAAAGGTACTCCTTTCACATACCTACTTTAGGGAGTCTTGTTCGCATTTTCATGTATTGCTTTTAATAATAAATCAACTGATACAGCTATAAGGGGCATTTATTCGAAATATTATAATTAAAACCTCTGATAATACACTATAAAGTGAAACGCAATGTGTGACGATGTCTGCGACAACAAAAAGACCATTTCCAAATCACATGTCAGTGGTGATGATCACACAAAACTCAGTTAGGGACTGATGACTCAGTGCAACTAAAAGAATTGAAACCTCACCTCTTCGTGAGCGTCTTTGTACTGGTAGGCAAGCTGAAATGCTGAGAAAACAATTGGAGGTAGAGTGTACTTTATTCTCTTCTCACCACCACTACCAAAATGTTTTCTAGCCGTGTTGAGGATCTGCCAAACAAAAAAACAATTATTATTTTTATATTAACTCAACAAAAAAGCATACAAATACTGTCAATACCAAATATTATTATATCTCTAAGTTAGTACGCGCGCTGTGATTGGTCAGTTTAGCGGGCCGTACTCTCCTGCATGGACCGCTAAGATTTAAAGTTTTTTTCGTGGCTAAACTGTTGCGTGATTTATATCGCCAAATTTTCTTAACTTATATAGCAAATAAAAGTTTAAAACTTTCTTTTACTCTAAATTGTGTACTAAAATGTGCTAATGACTTAAAAACAATTTCAAATTTATTCATTTTGCTTTCGACCTGCTTCAGAAATTTGAAGCCGTTCCTCATGATAAGAAATCATTCCCAAACCCTTCAGACACACAACAGAGATATAATAAATATCTTACTAACCTCGTCTTCTCGGTCAGTACCGTAAGTTACGGATCCTCGTGTTTTCCCCTACAATTTATGGCCCACACACTTCGCGCTTGGGCCATAAATCAAAGGGGAAAAAACTTGGTCCGTAACTTACGGTACAGACCTCAAACTCAGTTAGTAAGAGGTATTTTACTACCCAACAATGAACTGTCCCATCACCACGGGTTCTGCTCATCATCGTTTTAGACTGTTTCCTATCTTGAAATGTTATTGAGGAAAATCAAATTACAGTAGTACTGTAAAGCAGTGTGGAAAACTAAATTTTGACAGCACTTACTGTTCAGGTGAGTGACCCTCCAAATCCACTTGCCTGATGTAATTTTCACTTGCCAAGAGAGATCCCTCCCCTTCCCTTTCCAACACAATTCCCCTTTGCCAAGACAAACTTCCACAAAGATTCACAAACTATGTGTTATAGTCCATTTACGAGACACCTCCTTAGGTCATCACGGTCTGAATATATTGTTTTATCCTCATTTTTATCATAACGTTAAGCACTCTTTAGAAATAACTCTTCCACATTTCCATAGTTTTAATCCTGAAAATTTGGTGTCTTTGCACCCTGCATGCTGTTTCTCAAGAAAAACATTTATTTACAAACTCACTAGATACTGCTGGTCGGGACTATCGCCTTTCAGCAGTGTCACAAATTTTCCCATCAGACTCTGCTCTTCAGCAAAATCCTCTGGATCATCCTTTATAAATAAAAGGAAAAAAAACAGAATGAAGTTTTTGTTAATTACAAATATGACCACAAGAATAAAACATCTTTAGATCAATTATTGGGTCATTCCATGGTATTTTAACGCTGGGTATCAGCTTTTCAATACAAGTAAGGAAATGAAAAAAAAAATTCAAATCATGCTGGCCTTGGACTTTGCACTCAGATCACAAGGAAGGGAGAAAATCATTATTTCATCATGTCAAATATAAAAGTTTGTATGACAAGCATAGTTCTAAATGTAAGTTCTAAG
>JAHPZR010033097.1:17500-42500 GCA_019787425.1 Platygyra sinensis | reverse complement strand
GTCTGAATTGCCTTGTCAATTAGGAATTGCTAGTTTTAAAATGGGTTATAAAATGTTGCAACTGAATTATCCCAGATGATATGTCATCTGACACCTGACTAAGTATAGAATACAATTTCTGTCATGTTGGTTTTAAATATTCTCGAGTAGCAGTTCAGATAGAACTTCCATGCATAGTGGTTTAAAAGTATTTCACATTTAAATCTATCAGAGATAAAAAAAACCCTTTGTACAGGACATACGTCATTCTAGAAATAGCACAAAAAAACAAAATATTTCACTGTCGTGTTGTTGAACTTTCCACTGTAAACCAGATGCTAGTTGTGCCATCCATCATCTGTGATGCAGAGTTCCTCTGTACCTCAAATAATTCGCATTTCAGAGGTAAACATCATAAAATAAGCCTTGCTTGGTTGAGAAATGTTTCCATGTTGTTTAAATTCATTTGTAGTTATATTGCCTAACCTACTACACCGAATGACGCAAAATTCACTCGTGACAAAGTTTACAACTTCCCAACGAAATTCACTGTGAAATTCACAACTTCGTTTCGGAGTTCACGATTTGATTGACAACTACATAATGAAACTGCCAAGTTCATAGCAAACTTCGGAAACGGCTTGTCAAAAGTTTTGTGAAACGCACTGTAATATTAAAGAGATCTGTATTTGAGGAAGGCAGAAAAACCCCTGAAAGTGGACACAACTGTAAGGCAGCAGTTACCTGCACCACAGACGACACTTGCTCTGACATCACATCAAACAATCTTATTTCACTTGGTATTCCACCATCTTCCCGGTTTGCAAACAATGCAAGTCTATCAATGAGCGATATGATGATATTTTTTATGTTCACTCTCTCATGGAGATCTGCACACGCATGAAGAAAACTGCTCAATGTCCTAAGGTGGAACTCGTCTGGGAACACCTGAATGACGCACTCCATCAGGTATTCCTGCGCTATTGGGTCCCGACAGCTTACTGTTTGTTCAAACACTCCTGGAAGGACATGCTAATAAGGCAAAAGAATTAAACATGTAGGTTGTTATTTGAAATTCATTGGAGTCACAAAAGGTATTCATTTTGCAGGTACACCTACAGTAAGTGAAGAGAGGTCTTGTGAATGATAACCTACCTAAAAACACAGCACATGGCTGACGATGCTAACGATGCTAACACTGTACCATAGTCCACTAACTGCAGTCCATTAATTTTGAGAGCAGTTAGGAATCGATAACAATGAATTTCAATCAAAGACTTTAAGACATGAAATTCACTTTTCAAGGATGTTCTAGACCTTGACTTTCAAAGGCTTTCAAGCCACAGGCAAACTCTAAGAGAACTTACCTTCTTGTAGGTGTCGACATTAACCCCATCAAGCTGACTGAGTCTCACAAGGTTTGTCCCCACAAGGATACGAAGTTCTTGGCGCTCACGCTCTCTCTTCTCTCTATCCCGTGTGTGACCCTGGTGCTGTATTCGTACCCACAGCTTGTTCATCTCGGCAAAGTTCAAAAGCACAAAGGATATAGAGTCTTTTACAGTTCCATCTTGGTGTTCAGATTCAGCTCTACAATTCAACAAAAAGTTTCAAAACGTTCAAAATGTTGCTTTCTTAACAGTGGTCGATGTTCTTACAGTAGCTACAGTAACTATTGCACAGGCATGCCACCTAAACTGAAAGAAAGAAGACATATATCAAATAAACATAATAGGCTTAAAAATCTCAACTGACAGGGGGCAGACCTGTTGGATATTTGCAAGCATGACCAAGCAGTTGAACTAGCGTGTACCAAGAAACAACTCCAGCTAAGTGGTCAGAGCAGGACGTAATCCGATCCCATGACCTCTGGATTTCAAGTCTGGCACCCTGACCACTTGGCCACAATGTCGAAGGTCACCATTTAACTTCCTCATAATATGACCAAAAGCTGTGATAGTAGTGGCCACATTTTAACTTCACCTTATACTGTCATAACAATTTCAAGAAAGCAGAATATAACATGAACAAAGGGTCTTCCTCAATTTACCACTTAATCAAGGTTTTCATGGCTGAAGGTTGTCACAGGGATCAAAAATGAAGGGGTGAGAGGAGGCACTAAGTGAAAACAGACTACTGCAAATGTTCACAGATTTAGCTACTGATTAAGGCTAAGAAATGCCTATCCTTCGCAAAGTCTGAATCAACAGAGACTGGCAGCTGTTGAAATCTACTAGACTCTGGTCACCACTTTTACTTTAATTTGATCACAACTAAAATGTTTGAAATTGTTGAACAAGTTACATTCATAACAATATAGTTGAAATGTTGAACCATTCTTACTATAGTATGACATAATTCTTCAAAAAAATTCTTACTCTTCCTCCTCATTAGTATCTGGTAACATGTTCCTTGTTGACTGTAACAGGTAATTACGTAGAAACAATCCCCTCAGGGGATGCTGAACTCCTCGGCACATTTCAACCAAGTCTTTCAAGATATCTCTACGAGAGGCTTCTTTGGCTTTGATGTAAACAGCTCCAACAGTTATCAATAAATATCTAAGTGTTCAAATGGAAAAGTCAGGTAATTGGTGCATGTTGCACTGTTTTGTCTCTATCGATAAACTTAATACCCAGGTCCTCTCTGGACTGGACACAGCCTTATATTCCACCAACACAACCAAAGATGATAAACAAGGGTGAGTGACTCCCCGGGTACTCATTGCTGTAGCTTATTTCATAGCCTGACTACCCATCATACATTTGTGTGAAATGCAACCTCCAATAAATTACCATGATAACAACACCAGAGTTTTTTGTGGGTCTGTTGGTATTATATGTAGACAGACTTAAGGTGCATTTCTTTAAGAAAATCCCAGATTGGATTCTTAATTCTGAAAGAATCTGAAAACGGATTTTGCATTTCTTTACTAGACAGATCAATCCAAGATCTCTCCGATCATGGTGCGACAAAGGAACCGAAGTATCCACTCTGGAAGTAGATTCTTTGGTTCCTTTGACGCACCATGATCCAAAAAGATCTTGGATTGATCTGTTTAGAAAAGAAACACAAAATCCATTTTCGAATTCTTTCGGATTTAAGAATCCGATCTTGGATTTTCTTAAAGAAATGCACCCTTATTTTATGAATAGGAATGCACTTTATATTATTAAAAGCTAACAGTCACAAAAACTTGCAGTCTACAAAGTGTTTTAACATTTGTTATTTCACTTACAGTCTTGGGACAATGTTTCCAGCATATTGGACCAGTTCATAGAGATCCGCAACTCTGCGTCCTTTCTGGAACTCATCAACAAGAAAAAGTTCAAGATGCCGCAGCTCATCAGATATTGCCATGTCTTGGACTAGTTAAGGGTTTACCAAATTCTCTATAATACTTGCAAACACTTATCCTGCCAATCAATTATAAATAATTTATTGCGGGCCCAAGAGAGGCCCGCAACTCTTATCTTGACAGTGACCAGCGGATTGCGTATTACGCGTGCGCCAGGTTTATAAGAGGGACACTGAAACCGGATGTTGAAAATTTTGTTCCACCACTAAGAACGATCAGAATGCGAAAAATGTGTCAATCACAACAGTTTGTCACATGGGATACCTGTCACATGGAAGATCAAAGTACGTTTATCGAAGCTTCTGTTACCAGCTCCGGCTCAAACTTTCGCCGGAAAAAATTAAAAACTTTAGGGTTAATAGCTATCACACATCGGCAAAAGTACAATCTATTCCTTATCAATCCAGCTTTATCACGTTTCGATTTCAGCGAAATGGAAGAAAACCAGAATTACAGAATGTAATTACAATTTTTTTTGCACCTCGCGTCATTGCTTGACTTAGAAGTAGCCACGGTCGCCCATAGCCACCGCAAAACACGGACAACACAAGCCGCCGTTTCGGTCAAAAAATCCCAGAATTATTGCCTCAGAGCTAAACCTTGAATGGGAACATCTATTCCAAACTTTCCTTACGTGATTTAGACGAAAAAATGACCTCGGCGGGTAGAAAAGAGAACGAAAGAAAAACAGAACAGACAGCATATATTAAAACAGCACGGAAGCGAAAATAAAGCTTGCTTCTGGATAATTTCACCCTTTAAAGCCAGCAAATGGTCCCAAATTACTCTCTGTATCCTTACAATGTCCTGACTTCTATCTCTGAAAGATTTTGCCTCAATTTTGAGCAAATAAACACTCCTCCAGGACGGGCGCCTTCTTCTTGAATATTTAATTAGGTAACTTGACAAAACTGTCCAAATTTGGTGAGAATCGAAAGTAACGCAAATTTTCTGTCACGCTTTCAAAACAAGGCACGCATTACCATCTTCTCTGTTCCCAACATCTTAACAAAAGCTCTTCAAGTGCTTTTAGGCCCGCACTTTCTAACCTGTGGTTACTACTAGTACATTTACCTAGTATGCTATCTCAAGATCTTATGGCAAATACACAGGTATTCTTTTAATAAACTTATAAAATAGACCTAAGACATTCAATTCTAATCGACAAATCCAACTTCAAATCTCCTCTCTTGAAAGAAATGTGCAGTTCCAGAAAATATCCATACTCCCCCCACAGAATGGATTAGACTTTCCTGAGGGTGGGGGTTCTGTAAGGCCAAAAAATTTAAAGAAATGTAGGAGGCTTAATTGGAATTTCCCAAGGGATGAGGGGGTCTTAGGAAAAAAACCCTTCCATGGGGGAGATATGGACATTTTCTGGAATTACACAATGTATCTAAAATGGCCACTTTTTTATCCTAGCTAAAAACGTCTACTAACTAGGACAATAAGGAGTCTCAAAAACGACCCTGAGTAAATTGTCACAACACTTTGATCCACATCATCCATTGTTCATTGACCTTTCCGACCACCCCATTTGGCCATGCGGGAAGGCACTGGAACATACAGTATTTGACCACACTATGCAGGGGTTTCAATAAGCACCGACGTCCAATGGAGAGCATCGGCTTCTTTGATCAGAGATGTCCGCTACTTTCTCCCTAAGTTGAAGCAATTAAAGAACGATCCTTTCAAACAAAATTAAAATTTATTTTGATAGGCTTGGATGTACTTTTTTACCTCAATTTCGAGATCAAGATCATGCCTCATTGTGCTAAGAAATCATACTTATATTTCTACACAATTTGATGCCCAGAATGCTGGAGATAGTGTTTCAGAGCTTCCAGATTTCAAATTTTTCTGGGGAGGGGGGGGGGAAGGGGGGCATGCCCCCAGACCCCCTAGCAAAAGGGGCCTTGTGGCCCCTTGTCAGTACCGTTGCCTACTCTTCTCAAACTGGCTGCCTACTTCAAACTTTATTGAAACCCCTGCTATGGTTCAAGTCTAAAATGTCTAATGCCATTCAAAACAGCACAGCATGTTGCAACAAACAGGCTACACCACTAACAGAAAACTGTAGACACATTGACAGACACCTATCCAATGAAGACACACAGTCACGATTCAAACTTGTTCAGCAACCGGTCTCAAGGCACAGCTCCTAAAATATGTGACCTGCACCAAGATTTCAATTCAATTTACTCAAATCAAACTTAATTAATAACTGCAACTCACATTTCCCCAGAGTTTCCTCTCGCTTACTTCAATTAGCGCGATTGACAATAGAAAAATCAAATCATCAACACAACCGCCAAACAAAAATTAAGAGTGTGTAATCAAGCTCTAAAGTAACTTACAAATCACGGATCATTTTACACTTTGTATACTTCACAAAAGGATACACAATTCATAGTAGCTTTTAGGTGACAGCATTGATGTCCGCAACTCGCTCAACATGTTTGACGCATGTTTCAAGCCATCCATAAGCTTTCCCTTGTCCTGTAAATGGCATTTTCATAAATAGCAATGAGGCAAGAAACAAAGACAAGTCGAATTTCCGATACAAGTTGACACCTACCAGGCATCGTTTCATCTGAAACGACTGCGACTTCACAACTTGGATGGCCTCGTCAAGTAGTTTCTCCTGATCCTCCTGCGAAGCTGATGAGGTTACAGGCTAGAGAAATAATTATACTTTAGGCACATATCCTAATCTTACCCTGTACAGCACTGGCAAACCCAAATAACCGAAACAAAAACTAACCATCCTCGCTCACTTTCACTGATCTTCCCTCAGTCTTCCTTGTACATGCAGGAGATAGCACGTGACCAATCGGTAATGCTGGGGACACCTCCTAGTGCTCAGACCTCTCTCTTCCTGCACCACTCGAAATGGATATTTCTACGGATACTTTGTAGAAACATTTAATCATTATTTCGTAGCAAATCAAACTGTGATCCTGTAAATAGCTTCACCTTAAATTTCTCTTGTGTGTACAGAGCGACAGAGCTATGCTTGCCGATTTTTGACAGTTTTTAATCTCCTATGGAGAGTCTGATCACATGCATGTTATAACCGATTCTCTCATATGACGGGATGTGACGGCCTCCAAGGGAGGGGTATACATCATTCTCGTCCCCATAGGCCGTGCTCCAAAAGGAGTGCGGCCTCTGGGGACGAGAATTAGTATACATGAATATGCAATGTTATGTACATCCACTTTAGAAGTTTAGCTCTTTCAGATTCTTACCAATATCGCCCTGGCCCAACGGATTGCAAGTAGACGCAGGTTGAAAACTTGGATCTACTCGCGACTCCATTTGGCCAGGCCTTGCGTGCACTTGCGATGACTTGCGCTCACTTTGGTCAAGGTCAATTCGCACGCAAGTCATAGCAAGTACTGTATTTCATCGTTTGGTCACCCAACCCAAGAGGCATGCATGGGTTGGGTGGGTGGGTGAGATCAAATATGGACAGATAGCGGCAGCCATGGGCACCTTTACAAGCTGACGTCCGATCCCACCCAATTGGTCCTGAAAAGCCCAGAGGGGAGTGGCCAATTACAATTACAATTACAAGTCAACGCAAGTTGAGTGACGTCCATTAATCTATCATTAGCCAATGAAATATGTGTGTGTGATTTGCCTGTACTTGTGAGAAAACTTGCGAGTTCGTTTGGCCACCCAACGCAAGTCTCTACACAAGTTCAACTTGGGTCCACTTGCGACCTACTTGAATTAAGCACACCGTCTATTTAAGCAACAGACCACAAGCTTCTATGGTTTATAGGCTGATAAACCACGCGGGATGTTGGAAGAACACGAGAAGAATTTGTAAATCACGAGCCGAGGCGAGTGATTTACGAATTCTTGGAGTGTTCTATCAACATCCCAAGTGGTCTATGAGCCTATAAACCATAGAAACTTGTGGTCTATTGTTTTATATAATAATTCAGAAGACGCGCAATTTTTCCATGGGCTTACCGGCACAATAGTGTCACGCATCATTTTTCAATTTTTCGTTATTATAGTGTCACGCATCATTTTTCAATTTTCACAATAAACCATAGCTGATTGACCAATCAGAGCGTGCGCATTCATTTTGTTATTATATAAATTGGATTAAAATATAGATAGGACCCTGCGCGCGTTGTGATTGGTCAAAAACCTATGTTTTATCAGAGTATAAAACATAGAAAAAGCGTGTTTTATTGTTTTGCGCGCGTAAAATCTATATTTTAAAGCAAATGAAGAAGTCTAAGCCGTGTATTACAGTATGATAAAACACTCCGGTCATTTGAGAACACTCGAGAAATGTAGAAAACACTCGCCTGCGGCTCGTGTTTTCTACATTTCCCTCGTGTTCTCAAATGACCATCGTGTTTTATCATAGTGTAATACACGGCTTAGGCTTCTTATTTTTTAAATATGCATCAAAGAGACAGTACTAACATATATATTTTTTTAACTGGATTGTTTTATCGGTTTCAAAGAAGCCCATCAGTGCGTTGTGGTGTCGCTGTCTGCACTGTCATATGGTTCGGTAAACGGGTTAACCCCTCGCTAATTCCAGCTCCCTAGAATATCTTGATCCCCGGTTTAGCTACCAGGCGTCGTTTCATCCTGCTATGGTGAGGCAAATTCGACAGTTTTAATACAGACCTGAGCCATTTTAAGCTGAAATCGTTGCCATGTCGCACGTGTGGCTATTTTCATGCTCAAGTTATACTACTCCTCGGTATTGTACTCCCTTACTCCATCTACATTCTTTTTGACGTGCCCGGCTCTGGATTCGGGATGGTTCAGGCTTTTCCAAAAGGGGTTTTCCCTGACGGACAGCAGAGACGTGGTCAGGATCTGGCCCTTCCATTTTCTGGCCAGTTGTATAACTCAAACGATAATGTCCCGCTCTCGTTTGCAAACACTGCTGTTTGTATTGGTATAATCAGTGACTATGATCATATCAATAAACGGAGTCTGATGCTTGCAAATGAATGAGTTGCCACAGACGCATATCACCTAGTTCTATGTGATATGCTTCTGGTTGCCAGTAATCGGATACCCATGTTATGCGCAAAGAATTCTCGGATCGTCAGGGGGCAAACATTGCGACTCGCTAGAAGGAAATGTATAGCGAAGTTGTTTCGACGTTCAACAAAAACGATTTTCGGGAGAGATCGACGCTTTTTCGTCGTTGTTTTATTGCACATGGATTTGGAAAATGGTATCCGATTAATGGCAATTCATTCATTACTGAAGCCTGTTGGTCGAGCGAAAATTGAGGCGATCGCAAATTAATCAAAGAAGACTGAAGGGCGGGGGGGGGGGGGGTTGGGAGGGCACAAAATACCGAAAAAACTCTTTCGTTCTTACGGGGACCCTTGCTACACAAGCTTTTCGTCATCGGTCTGACCAGCGCAGCAGTAAATTTCCCTTTTTCAGATAACAGTGATAAGTTGCGACTGTGATTCATTGTCAGGGTCTTCACAAGTGGATGGCCTTGATATCTAGAATTTTCTCCAGCTGTTCCTGGTGCAAAGCTACTGAAGCTACAGGAAATGCCATACTTTAGGCACGTAGTATAACTGAGTTTAAGCTGTACTTAGTTGTATAATGTGTAAATGTGCACTGCACAAAAGACCAATTTCATTATGTTAAAATTCTGAATATGAAGCGTATAAAGCAGAAACCGACACAACGTACAACACAATACAATGCAATACTTTATTGACACTCCCCTGGTGGGGCTTTCAGTGGCAATGTAACTAACAATATAAACATACATATAAGAATTAATTATATAATAAATATTATTAGAAAACAGTCCTAAGAAAGTACGCGCGCTGATTGGTTAAAAATCGTGTTTGTA
Organism: Platygyra sinensis; assembly: GCA_019787425.1. Lineage (NCBI taxonomy): Eukaryota > Metazoa > Cnidaria > Anthozoa > Scleractinia > Merulinidae > Platygyra > Platygyra sinensis. The sequence goes on along the minus strand of JAHPZR010033097.1, from coordinate 33,294 downwards.
TAACTCGATGGAGACACAAAACTAGCGCGCGCTTGTTGACGTAGTGATGGCGCGAGCAAAGAGAAATTTACATTTGATATCCAAAGCTAACAAGTTGTTTTCCTTTTCCTCGTCGTGGTGTTTTCTAAAAGAAATAGAACACATGTACTTCGTGTTTCTAATCGAGTTATACAAACACTCGTGAAAGTTTGGGAGAACTCGAAAAAGCTGTGGAAACACTTGCCTGCGGCTCGTGTTCCCACAGCATTTCTCGTTCTCCCAAACTTCCACTCGTGTTTGAAACACGGTACATGTTTTCTATTTCTTAAACACTACATACTAAACAAAATGCATACTTAAATTAAATTATAATAAAATGAATACTGATTGATGAACAGTAAGCTGATCCTTACGGCAAGTCCGAGTAGAGAATAAAGATGTAAAATAAAGAGTAAAATTGCCCTTTTTTCTTTTTTTTATATTTTGCTCTTTATTTTACATCTTTATTCTGTTTCTTACTCTACTCCTTGCCGTAAGGATCAGCTTACTAATACTGTTTGTTTAAGCTGTAAACAATTTCAAGTTAAAAGATATCAACACGAGCTCAACACGCTTGCCGAATTTGGACACGAAAAATTTATGTAACTTAACAACAAGCGACATCAAAACAGCCTTCACGTGTTCCCCCGCCTAAAATTTTAGAACGTGTTCCAGGAGAGGGTCGGGACATTACTGTCCCTTCCCACCCCTCCCGCAACCTCCGTTCCTGACAAGTCCCTTGAAAGGCGCATGTCAGAAGAAGCTTCTCTCCCCAGTCTCATTCAAAGTCTTCAAAAGACACAACTCGTTCACAAAGAGTGCAATATTCAACAGCTGAGTTTTTCTCTTTCATGCCCGGGTAGTCATCTCATGGCGAAACATACGGCAGCGCTGATAGAAAGAGAGCCATGCTTGTACTTCACGCTCGTATAAACGCGTTTTCAGTAACCTGAGAATCATCTGGCCATTGCACACTTCAAAGTTAGATGACGAAGACACAAATGATTGGTCCATATAACGACAGTAACGACAAAGTGTGAACAGCATGTGTTGACTTTTTCGGTTCACGTGTGATCTGAAAAATAGATAATGGCGAGTTGTTTTCGTTGCCGTGGTTTTGCAGAGCCTGTCTTCTTTTGCATATTATGCGCAATTGTGGACTTCTTACTATCAGGTGTGTTACTTATTCGTGGCAAGGACATTTCTTCTTTGAATCAACTTCACGAATTCAAATTTTGCTCGTGTGTTTTTGATCTGTGGATCCTGTCGTTGGTACGATCATGTACAATATTGGGTGCCTCTTTTGGGGTGCTGTTCGCCAAACGCAAAATGGACGCAGTTTCCAGGATCAATCACTTCAGGAAGCCTTGGCTTTATTGTGGCGTCGGAGTCGTGATCTTCGTTGTAGGAAAGTTTCTTGTGAGCACAGAATGCAGCTTGGACAGGAGCTCCAAGATTTGGCTGTGGGCTTTCATGGGATGGACTGTGAGCAGTACAGTAATGGCATATGGTCTGTGGTACCTGCTTTGTAAAATCAAATTCAGTAGCATGTCTACAGAACAAGAAATTGGCTCAATACAAGAACGAGAGAGTCTTCTTCATGTTGGTGATTTTGAAGATTCAGATGATAGAGCATCTAGTGATGAAAACCACACTAAGAAGGAGAACGAAAATGACATTTCTGCTTGGAGACTTTTGTCTTATTGTAAACCAGACATCCCTTACATTTCTTTGGCATCTTTTGTCCTTTTGCTAGCAGCAACTGGTGAAATCTTTATTCCTTATTACACTGGAGAAGTTATAGACAGCATTGCAATTGAGAAAAACAAGGCTAAATTTATGACTTCTATTCTTGTTATGACACTGATTTCACTGGGTACCGCAATTGCCACTGGTTTGCGAGGTGGTTTTTTCTCCCTGATTGCTGCAAGGTTTTCTAAGAGAATCAGCAACTTTTTATTTGGTTCAATTGTAAAACAGGAAATTGGATTCTTTGACAACACGAAGACTGGGGAGGTAGTCTCGCGTCTGACCTCTGACATATCGAAAATGACAGAACAAGTTGGATTGAACATTAATGTTTTTCTTCGTAACTGTGTCCAATCCACTGGAACATGTGTCTTTATGTTTAAACTTTCATGGAAGTTAAGCATTGTTACTCTGATTGGCCTTCCTCTTGTTGCATTTATCTCCGAAGTTTTCGGAAACTACTTTAAGAAACTTTCAACACAAGTACAAGAAGCAACTGCCAAAGCAAATGAAATTGCAGCAGAAGTAGTTTCTTCAATGAAGACTGTCCGAAGCTTTGCTAATGAAGATGGCGAGTACAAACGCTATGAGAACAAACAAGAAGCTATATATAGACTCAAAGTAAAGGAATCAGTTCTCTATGGAGGATACAGATGGTGTACAGAAATCCTTACGCTTACCCTTGACGTTGTGGTTCTGCTTTATGGTGGCCATTTGGTACTTGAAGGAGAACTTAGTGGAGGAAACCTTGTGTCCTTCATATTGTACCAATTGCAGCTTGGCTTCTACATCAGTGAAATTGGAGAAATTTATACAGGTCTTCTGGAAGCAGTGGGTGCTTCTCAGAAGGTATTTGAGCTCATTGACCGAAAACCTAAAATCCAGAATGATGGTATTGTCAACCCCAGCGAAGTGTTAGGTGAAGTCAGGTTTGAAAATGTTTCATTTGCATATCCCACAAGACCAGATATTTTAGTTTTAGACAAAGTGTCTTTTAGTGTGACACCGGGTGAAGTGATTGCACTTGTCGGTCCCAGCGGCGGGGGAAAGAGCACTTGCATTAGCCTTCTAGAACACTTCTATGAACCAACATCTGGGGAAGTTTTGATTGATTCTATCAATGTAAAGAATTTTGAGCACAAATATCTACACAGCAAAGTTACCCTGGTTGGGCAAGAACCTGTTCTTTTTGCCAGATCAATCAAAGAAAACATTGCGTATGGTCTTAGCAATGATGGTGAGTTTGATCAAACTTTAGTAGAACATGTGTCCCGTCTTGCCAATGCACATTCTTTTATCACTGATTTGCCTGAGGGTTATGACACTGAAACTGGTGAAAAGGGCCTGCAGCTATCAGGTGGGCAAAAGCAGAGAGTTGCCATTGCTAGAGCATTGGCAAGAAATCCACGAATTCTCCTACTCGATGAAGCAACTAGCGCCCTTGATGCGGAGAGTGAACATCTTGTCCAGGATGCAATTTACAAGAATTTAACTGGTCACACGGTGTTGATAATCGCTCATCGCTTGAGTACCATAGAAAAAGCAGATAAGATTGTGGTTATTGACGAAGGTAGAGTCATTGCACAAGGCAAGCATAGAGAGCTTGTGGAACAGAATGGACTGTATTCAAAGCTTGTGAAGCGCCAAATATTAGGTCTTGAAAAAAAGAATTGTTCAAGTGACAATACACAGCAGCTGGGATTAAGACACAGGGATCATTCTGATTCAGATGGTAACAGTAGCAGCTCTGACTTTTCTTCTAGCCCACCTGTTTCAGCTTTTTCTAAGCGTTAATCAGATGTGTGGCAGGGGTTTTATAAGGGCTGAGCAGGGGGCAAATTGATCGACTGTAACTGAGGACCATTTTGCCCCACAGTTTTGACCATCTAGAGAAACATTTTTTCCTATGAAGAAGTTTTGCCTGCTTGTCAAATACAGTTCCCCTCCTGCTAAGAACATAAAAGTGAAAACCCCTCCTTATAGTAGTAATAACATACATGAAAAAATTACTTGATCTTGATTGGCTGAGAGCAGTGCAGTTCAGGTGTAATACCAGTGCAAATTACACATCGTAATTCTGGATCATGATTGGCTGAAAGACAATAGAAAAATTTTCTAAGCAAATGATGTCACATAAAATGATGACAAAAATTTTGTACAGAAGCTTTGAAGAAAGTTTTCCTGAAAGAAAAAAAAATGGCTTCAAGAAAGATCTTTCAGCACTTCATCCATGCAAATTTTTTCGTGTTTATATTATTAATAAGTAATCATATGGTTTTTCTTATTCAATTTGGAATTAATTTGCACTTGTGAGTTTTTCAGAAAGCTGAAATTGCACTTGCCAAAGCAACTCGAGCAATTTTAGCTTTTTGAAAAACTCACTTGTACAAATTAATTCCAAATTGATCCTGAAACTGTATGATTACCTATATGCTAATTTGGGCTTTAGCCAAAAAATCTTATGACTGACACCATGTTATACACTGGTATTTGTTTGCTTATGTATTTGCCTAGCAATGGTTTACTTTCCCCCGTCAAGAATAACAACATCAAAAACAAAAGAATAACTGAGGATTGCCTGTTTCTAGCTGTGGCCCTGGTAATCACCGACTTAGGGCTTCTTCATATGAGCCTGGTCAACCGGGCTGGCTCGGTTTCCGAGATCTAACTTCCCCACTCTTTTCTTTGTAAAAATATGTATGTGTTTATATGAGAGGACAGGCTGGCCCAGCTACCGAGATATCGGTTTTTGCGACCAAGATCTTGGTAACCGGGATGAAAATTTTTTCCACATGAACACTCCAGCGCGGTGACCAGGACAAAAGTTTTTAAACCAAATAGCATCACTCTCACAACATAAGGGCTAAAATGGCATAATTTTGGTCTTGTATGTATTTCCACTTTAGGAGTATGTGAATTAGCTTTATCAGTTAAGTTGCAAGAGTCCACAAAGTTACATGTATGACAGTCGCAAATAATACAAGTTTATGTTCCACCATTTTGGTTGTGTTTCTTGAATTCATCTCAGTCGTTGAGGCTGAAATTTTCCATATGAACACACCACAGAATTTGTGCCGGTAGCCAAGACAGTCCGGCTACCGAGCTCATATGAAGAGGCCCTTAACAATTTTTGAAGAATTTAATGTAGCTCAGAACCGGGGCAGTTTTTTGATACCATGATTGTAACATCAAATGATAAAGAATGGTTATAATGACCTATCAAAATGTAACAACTTGAAATTGTTTTTCTTCCATTTGAGAAATTAGAAAAGGTCGTGTTAAATAAGCTGAATGAGACAGGTGATTGCCATAAGATTTTTTGGCTAAAGCCAAATTCGCATATAGGTAATCATACAGTTTTCAGGATCAATTTGGAATTCATTTTGTACAGTGAGTTTTTCAAAAAAGCATAAAAATTGCTCGAGTTGCTTTGGCATAGTGCAATTTCAGCTTTCTGAAAAACTTCACAAGAGTGGCAAATTAATTCCAAATTGAATAAGAAAAACCATATGATTACTTATTAATAATATAAACACGAGAAAAAATTGCCATGGATTGAATGTGCTGAAAGATCTTTCTTTGGCGCCATTTTTTTTTCCTTTCAGGAAAACTTCTTCAAAGGCTTCTGTTACAAAATTTTTGTCATCATTTTATGTGACATTCATTGTGCTTAGACAAATTTTTCTATTGTCTTTCGCAGCCAATCATGATCCAGAATTACGATGTGTAATTTGCACTGGTAGTACACCTGAACTGCAACTGCTCTCAGCCAATCAAGATCAAGTATATTTTTTCATGTATGTTATTACTTTACTATAAGGAGGGGTTTTCCACTTTTATGTTTCTTAGGCAGGAGGGGAACTGGTATTTGACCAGCAAGGCAAAACTTCTTCATATGGAACAAAATGTTTCTCTAGCATGGTCCAAAACTGTGGGGCAAAATGGCTCCTCAGTTTACAGTCGATCAATTTGCCCCCTGCTTCAGTACCCTTATAAAACCCCTGCCTACACATGCTGATTCACGCCTTAGAACAAAGCTTGAAACAGGTGGGCTAGAAGAAAAGGTCAGAGCTGGCTACTGTTACCACTCTGAAATCCAGAATGATCCCTGTGTTCTTAATCCCAGCTGCTGTGGTAGTGTCTACTTGGAACAATTTCTTTTTTTTCACAGACCCCGCTCGGGTGAGAAGGTAAAACTTAAATGTTTATTAGTTTTGCTGTGTTGTGTTGTTTGTGTTTTGAATCGTTTTGTTGTGTTTTGTTTGGTCACATGTTTTGTTTGTTTGTTTGTTTTGCGGTTTTCCCTCCCTTGTTTCCCAATAATACATTCACCTTGATTCACTTGGTTCACTTGTTTTGTTCCGTGATGATCAAATGATCCAACAGTACGCGTCTTTTCGCGGAACAAAACAACAGCGGTTTCTGTTCCCAAAAACCCCTCAGAGGTCCTGTTTAGTCTCTTCCTTGGGTTCTAGCCTCTTCACTATAGAAAATGTAGTTTTAACTGTTATGGCTTGAGAAATCTAGTCTAGAAGGATGTTTTAAAATTTTTAAAAGTTTTTTAAAATGATGCACAGTTCGTTAAAAACGCTTCACTTGATTGAACTTGATTGAACTTGTTTTTTGTTTTGTTTTTTTTTTGCATACCAGGTTCTGCGTAAACCAGTGCTCGGCCCAGGCTACTGTGCGGCTCAAGCAACCCGCAAGAAGTTTTTTACGCTACCGCTTGGATTTCCCGCCAATACCGACATCGCCCGCTTGATACCATTTTTCCCTCCATACATGACCTCGCTTCAGTACTACTGCCAATTTCAGTACGTGTTCTCGGTGCAGCCTTCTCCGTTCGGTATCAGAATGCTTGCAGACGAGGCCATGATTTACAGTAAAGAGAAGTTGGAAAAGGCGGGAATTCACCAGCTGCAGGTCACCGCGGATTTGTATTACATGGATGGAACGCTGGCCTGTAGGACTTTGTTTACGGTGTATATAGACGTTGCTAGGTATAGCTTTTGAGTAATTAGTGTTCGTCTAGTACATTGGACTAATATATATATATATATATCGAATTATTTTATTGCTAGCTTTGTTAAGATATCATTGTTAAGGTAAAAGGGGGATTGTACTGTGTAGTTTACGAAAGCCATAACATCCATACTTCTTGTCTCAGTAACGCATAATTTGAAACTTAGGGGATTTTGTTTTCGTTCTCTATTCATACCAGCAAGCGTAACTGTTTCACTGTCAATTTTCCTTGTTACTGTTATGTTGTATATGCTGTATTTTCTCGAAGTATTTATATCTTTATTGCGCTTTCTTTTAGTTTAACTCGTTTACAACCCTGTTCTGCAATTTCAGTTTCACAACGCTAAAACACATGATTTTAAAGACCGATACAAATAGCGTGTTTTGTGGATTTTCTTTTTCGTCGTTTCCTTCTCGTATTCTGAGCATTTACTGCTCGTTTCTATTTGATAATGTCCGACAGCTATCCCGCTCACATCTCTAAGGATGTTTCCAGGGCCTGCTTTCTGCTGTTTACTCAACCATGCAGTATAATAAAGAAAGGTCAATGGCAGCAGCTTTGCACGATTTGATACTTATTAGTGAGTTTGTATACCCTCCACAGATTAGGCTTTTCCGCAATTATCTGGATTTTGGGGGGAGATATATACAATTTTCCGAAAGATTCGAAAATATTAAGATATTTAGACAATTTTGGGTTATTTAACACTTATTCACCGCTAGCCACCGACACTGAGGTGAATAGTTGTTTTAGTATACTGAAACAGTGAGATAATATACACCACAGAAAATTAATTTGGATGATTTCTTCACTTGTCCGGTTGCAAACCGCGACGCCATTTTTTTCCCGAGTAGCTCGGAGGTAAATTGTTCACTAGCCAAGCAGAGCGTGCTTTCAACGCTATCCACTGTTCAAGTATATACTAATAAGAAATATTCGTAGCTTTCTTCGGCTTAGCCCTGTGTTTTCCTCGCTATTCCCATGAAACAATACTCAGTTTTATGCCAGAAACAATCTAGTTGAGCGACTTCCCACCATATCACTAAAAACGCTGAACGAACACATTTCAAAAATGGCGGATGCTGGTAACATCAAAGCGCTTGAATCTTCCTTCCTGACAGACCTGAACTCCTGTCACTAAAGGATTTTTAATTAAAACTTTCGGCCAAAGTGATTCAAAATCGGTGCATTTTTGTGACAAAAGTAAGAGATATTTATAAAATTGTTAGTGATATGTAGGAATTTTTTTGAGAATTTCCGCCTTAGACGATTTTATGCGTTTGATGTATGTGGATAGCTAGGCCTACCATAGGTTATGGGCTAACGAAAACGTTTCACTGAGGCAGCATCACTCTATTCGATGGGCTTCATAATAGTCATGATGGTGACGATGATGGTGACGATGATGGTGATAATAATAAAATTAATATTAAAATTTATAGAGCGCTATTTCCCCGGCAATGATTCAATGGAGCTTTACAAACAATTAAACCTACAAAAACAAATTACCTAGTACAAATTTTTTTAAAAATATAATAACAAAACGCTTTTGAGCTCCAGTAGTAAAATTCGCTCCTTACACAGCTCACCTCGGAATATTTCAAATCATCACCTGTTTTGGAGACCTACCTTACGCACGCTAACCGGAGTGCTGTTCAGGATTTAAACTTGAGTGCCTTTTTGCTAACTATCCAGAATAAAAAAAAAACTAACAACGATTTCTCAATCCTTACTAATAAACGCCTCTTTTCCAATTAATCGTTGTAAAAATAACATTCTGAAGTTGTTTGAAACTCTAAACTTGAGTAGAAAATTTATAAAGTACATGAAGGAAACAAGAAGCTTGGAAAGCTTCTTTAAAAGCGTTTGACGACAAGGTAAAAGCAAATAGCACAGCACAGTGGAAACGTAAGAAAAGCTGGAATGCAATTTACCCGAAAGTCCAAGCTTTGATGGAGACTATAGTCAGTGGCTTTGGACAGTGGCTCGCCAGAATTGACATCAGTCGTTGATGCAACTCAACCTCGTACCCAGTGCACTCAGTTTCCCCTTCAAACATTTGATCGAGTGAAAAGCACCCTGGGTACGAGTTTAGATGTATCTGTTTGTCCAGACAGATCCTGCTTGTGTAAAAAATTTAAAGTATTCAACTAACAAAAAATTGGAACGGATAAATGGGACCTTAAATTTCTTTCCAAAAAGAGAAAGGTAGTCGTAAAACACCGAAGTCGTAGTCACCATACACTCCATTGAAACACCGTGAAGTGACCTCAATATACAGTTACATGGCTTCTCAGAAGCTTTATTGCTATTTGGTAATCAAATCTCTTACAGCTCTCACGCTTATTCCTTGGAAACTCGTTCTTCTGGCTTTGGTCCGCGCACATGAGCCTACTCGTTGGTTAGCCGCTCCTATAATCTTAATGAGAATGGGTTCAGCGTGAGATAGGAATATTTTACGTTATTTTAAAGGATATGCAGTCGCAGTCCCAGAGCTTTTAGTAAAAGGATAGTTACTGTAAGTATATTCGAGGTCAGACACTGTAATAAGTTTCATGTTCCACTTAGTTAATTAAAGAATAGCATTGTTTTATGTACTGACATCTGCGTGGACACAGCCCGTCCTGTGCTCGCCTTCACCCGATACACTACACCAACCTTGGTGATTCTGTAGCAGAAGGGACAGTTCAACTTGATTTCACGTGTTGCGCGTTTACACTGCCGGCAGATGACACCCTCGCCACTCGCGTCTTGAATGAAGAGACCGCCACAATACTTGAGCATTCCCTGATTGGAGGCGTCCCACTCACCCAAGCATTGAATGTCATGTTTTATGTATCCACAGGGACATTTAAGAGATATCGTGTCAAAGGGCATTTATTCCTAAAGAAATAAAGAAAAAATTATAGCAACTGTGAGGAAATATTGAGCGGCAAACGCATTTTGTTAAAGATTCAATTTCTTTCATGAAAGCTATTGGCTAGGAGAAAAATAATCAGTCCAGAGAAATTTGACTGCTTTACAGATTGTGAGTATTTCTTCTCCCACCTCTCAACCGGCTTCTACCTAAACCACGTTTTTCTTCGTAAAGTTTATCGGTAGTTATCGATATTAATTGTTTATATGATACAATAAAATATTCAACCAAAGTGGCTCTGAGCCACTCAACTTGGAAAGAGGATTGCCTATAAACAGTGACAATTTTGATGACACTGACTTGAAGTTTTAGTCCGTAGGTTTAGTTAACGTAAAGTTAAAGCCCACTGGCGAAACTCAAAGAGAATACACGAGGAAATGTAACTCTGAGATCATTCATGAAGCTATTATTGGTGATCCTCATCTAAGAAAATAAAACAGTCCGGCTTCTTCTCCAATCAGCAAGCAAATATAAATCTGATTATCATTTTCATTCCTATTTTTTTCGTTATGTATTTTCCCAGGCGATTTCAGTGATTGTTTTCCTTTCTTTGTTTCGTTTTAGAGAAATGATGCACGATCTAACCCATGTATCACGTTCTATTTTCCCAATGCTGCTCCACGCAACATCACAGTAATAATTAACTAGAAGAAAAAAAGAGACTGATAAACCTTATTGACTGAGTTAACACTAGACTGTTTCGATTCTAATTCTTCTGGAAATCTTGACCAGTACTGAGCTTATCCACGTGTTGTTTAAAATTAAGATTTGCATTTATTAGCACACCAAGGTATTCATCATGTTGTGCATTATTTATCGGTTTCTTCCCGTGGAAAAAGCTAAATGGCCCGTCTGCCAAGGTAGCCGAAGCGATTCGTTTTTTCGGAGTGTCGAAAACAACTTATTCCGGGTCTTCATAGGATGACTGATACGGAGTTTATTATGAGAAGTTCAGGACTGCAACTATTTTAGGTCTTCATTCAAATGTAGATACTTTTATTATAATAGTCAGAGCTCCAGTTGACACCAGGCTACAGTTGAAACGGCTACCCTGTTGAAATAAAGTTGATTTTAGCTCACCCCGGAAAACTTTCGTCAAAACCTTATTTGGCCTGCATGTGACTCGATCAAAGGGAATAAACAATACTGGTCGCTTTCTTTCATTTTCGACTCAAATGTCTTGATGCCCAGTCGCTTGGAATCTTTGATATCTACCATAGAACTACAAAAACAAATAGTGTCTTGAATTAAAAACTTTATCAAATCAAGAAAATTAAACGATGGAAATTTCTGATCGAAGTGAGACGTCTATAAAATTTTTATTTTAGCTGATCACAGTGTCATGAAATGTCCGATTGACGTTTCGGCACAGTTTATTCATTTATACTGTGAACAACATAAAAGGTTAACCGCATAGATCAGTGAGGATAGTTCCCTCGCTGGATAGAAAATGAAATGACATAGAACTACTTACACAACCCAATAATTATACACTTTTATGCAATCACAAGCTCAAATAAAAAAAATGACGATTTTGCCAATATCTGCGCGGAATATCGCACCTCTTAGCAAAATTAAACGTCTGTAAAATACATTAGAATCGGATATGAAAACTGTATGTAAATTGCGTATTTTCAACCGATCGTGATGACCGCCAAGGAAAATTGAAAGGGTGTTCTCTTCATCAGTGATCAGTGCAGTTCCCAGATATGTTTATTTGAATTTCTCTGTCAATTGACTAAATTCTAATTCTTACCTTTGTTAATGTCAGTCAACTTTGAGAACACAGACAAAGTGTGTACTTAGAGCTGAAACGTCTCAGTTTTTCCACAACACCTTCAACGTTAATTTTTTCCAGTTTCTTTCCCTCTGGCTTTTCTCCAACTCTTCACTGAAAATGAAAAATAAAATATTTTTAGCCGGGTGACCTATTTGCACCTCCAGACGGTCACAAGGTGACTGTGATCAAGGAGCAAACAGACAGCGGTAACAAACGTACCATATAGATTAAGTATGATAGATTCAAGTTGAAGTTTCGTGTGTTACAACACAAGCACGAATATTTTCTTTATTAATTCACAACCGGATGTAGTTTCTTTTGTTCATTTTTTCTGGCTAGTTACCAATCCCTCGCATTAGTTGTGTTCGACAGAACGCAGTTCTAGTCCGGTAATGGAGTAGCCTGGCCTAGCGCACTCAAATAGCTTAAAAACCGCCCAGCCACGTAGGCTTGTAATGGAAGGAAAATCGACTTTTCCTTTATGTATTTGAAACCCCCCCCCCCCCCCCCCCAATATTTCTTCAGTGGTGAATGACGTCATCTTTATGTTCGTCCATGTGCTTTCTCTTGAGTGTTGTGCAATATTGATTGAAGACTTTCGAGTGCCGAGCGAGCAGCTTTCTTTCGAGTGTTGTGCAACTCTGCAGACTTTCGAGTGTCGAGTGAGCCAGCTTATTGTGGACTGTAGCGGATAAGTTGCAGACTTGTCTTCACGAAATGTGTACGACTTTTTCGTACGAACAGAAAAGCTGTAGTTTGGTTGCGTGTTGTGTGCTCTCTTCTCTTCTCTTAGACCACACCCAAGATGCTTTCTGCTGAATAAATCAAAGAAGGAGATGTGTAAGTTCACTTCGCTGGCCTAGATTTCTGTGCGCAAATTAATGTAACATAAACCCAACGAATGTGCTTACACAGGAAAAGAGTTGAACTCCCACAGGATTGCTTTGGTACACCAACATGTCCTCCGTTTCATTGCTTCGGCCGAAATAAAGATGTCCTGTAGACGGTTCCCCCAAAGCCAAACCGACTTAAAGTCGTGTTCGTAAACAGAATAATTTTCCTAGCTTCTGTAATAAAAACCACGTCGATTCATACGCCGACGGAACAGGCATCATTTGTGTCGATTTACACGTTGGCGAACTGGTCGTTGGCCGTAACTGATTGCGAATGCCGGTCGTTTCGCCAACGTATCAGTTCACCAACGTGTTAAGTCGATTGGCCAAAGTCTGAATGTTCAGTTCGTCAACGTCGGAAATAATTTTTTGGCGGGTTAAAAATAATTGTCAGATAGGAATGTACACACAACAATATTCTATAGGGAGGGTTAACTTTAGCATTCTTGATACAGATTAAGGGATTTGGAGAAAACTTGCAAGCCGTGTTTACAGTTTTGCTGAAACACTTGGCATTATTTACAGATGCAGACCACCGAGGAAACGCTTGTCCCCCGATATTCAATTTTGCCAGAAAAAAAGGTTATTTTGGGCGAGTTTTACTTGTAAATCAACTTGATTTTTGACTGTTGATTATTTGTAACAGAATTTTTAGATAATTTCAAAAACAAGTGGCTAAAACTAATCAATGAGCTAGGATATGAGTTTTATCACGCCCGTGTGTTTATCCAAACATGACACACATGCAATTTCGTTTCACTTTGTTTTCGAATTACTAAAATCGGGACAGGAACTGGCTGGCGCTCTTATCCTCTTTTATCGTTTTTGCCAAGAAAAAAGAATTCGTACCTCAACTTATTTAAACCACGGGAGCCTCTTTGCTTTGGAAATTCTGCAGAACCGTAGCGATTTTTAGCAGCATTCAGACATGCTAACCGAGAGTGATAGAATGTAACACGCATGGGTATTCTTGGGTTGCACGTGACGTCATTATTTTCTGAAATCTAAAACTAAAGAACCACCAAAGTCATTATCTTCATCAGGGATGAAAGGGGGTAAATTTATATCTGTGAACGACTTTTCCAGCTCTAGAACATGCTTCATATAAAAACAGGCACATTTTAAATTTCAGGGTTATGGCGGTGTGTGATATGAGGCTAAGAACGTGTTTATCGAAAATATATAGTTGTCTCAAGATTTTTTAGCCTTTTATAGAAGTTAGAGTATTAGGAAATGTGCTTATTTGAATGTTTGCCTTGATCAATTCAGATAATCAGTGGCTTAGATAGCCAAAGTAACTTCCAGATGTTTTACACTATTTTCCGGCCGCCATGTTGGTGTCCCTTGGAAGTACACCAACATGCATGGCGCCTCCATATTGGGCTCTGTAAATTTCTGCAAAATATTTCGACGAATATTTGAAGATCGGGAAAACGTTCAAACCTAAAACTTGGAGAAGTGTCTTAATTAGGTATCTCCTATAACATAGTTTCTTGAGTTTATTTCACTAAATGGTTTTCGAATTATTTCTTAATTGTGTCTGTGCAACCCTAGAATACGGTAAGGTAAAGCTCCAGTTAGCTACAGAGGTATTGCAACAGAGATAGGTTGAAGAAACAACTTTTGGCTCATGATTCCTGGTTTTCAGTAGACAGTTCTGCTTGCATTGCACCATTCGGGGCTCAGGACGGACGATTTCGACTAACTCCGAAGAATTTTGTTTACATCAGTGATTTGTGACAGCCGTTGCAAAGATACACCTTGTGCCGAGATTCTTGCTGGCTTCGATTTCTGTAGCTTTGAAACAAGTTCCTGTTTTCATTTTTTAACGCTTCCTTGAACTATCCAAAGCACTCCACATGGAAACACGCCCTTGCCTAGTAGGTTTTATTTTCCGCGGAGCAAACAAACTCCGCCATTTACTTTGCGCTGGGCCGGCCAGCATAGTAACTTGCAACAAAAAGCGGTTGTGACGTCATGGTCAAATCGCTAGTTTTGGGACGAGGATAAACAACCGCACTCCCAAAACGACTGGAAATCGAGCCCCACTCGTATGCACGTGGCTTTGAGATCAATTCAATTGTTTTCGCTCCTGCTGGAGTGAGGCCAATTTCACGTCCTACCTAACAGCTCAGACGCAAAATGCCGTTCCTAGAATTTTTGCTTTTTTAATACGTGAATGAACGTAATGAATGAATGAATGAATGAATGAATGAACATGACTGACTGACTGACTGACTGACTGACTGAATGAATGAATGAATGAATGAATGAATGAATGAATGACTGACTGACTGACTGACTGACTGACTGAATGAATGAATGAATGAATGAATATCTTAAGTTAAGTGTCAAACTGAAATAGCAGTAAAGAACAACTAAATGGGGACACCACTTGAAATGTTCCTAAAGGCCGCCGCACACTAGCCGACTTTTTGTCGGCAGACACAAAAATCTTCACTTGTCGACTAGTGTGCGGTGAATTCAGACAAGTCTGCGACAAAATCGGGGCTTGTCGGGCGATATCTGACGGTGCTAGATCTCAAAACGTCTTGTCGGGCCTTGTCGGCTTGTGTGCGGTGGACCAAGACAATTTGTCGGGGCTCGCCTGGGGCTCGCGTACCTCAACCAATGAGGAATTGTCATGAGAGTCACGTGAACAAGCCTCTTTTCAAACATGGCGGAGATCGACTCGGCCCCAAGACTGAACGCGGTTAGTCGCGACAAAAAATCGGCTAGTGTGCGGCAAGCTGATATCCCGACAAATTTTAACCCAATTTGACCCCGACAAAAATCTGCAGTTCTAGGGGAAAAAATAGGCTAGTGTGCATGTGCGGCAGCCTTAAGGTGGCCGAACACAGTTTTCAAGTGCCTATGCCTAATTTACCATTACTTTCAAATTGTTTATGCTTTGGCGCCCGTTTTTTGCAAGAGTCAAGGTTAATTACAGAAGTATTTATTTTCGCATTTTGACTAGGGTGTGTGCTGTTGCCATGGCAACGGGACTGGTTAAAAACAAGACTTAAATAATGGTTTTTGTTTGTTTTTTAAAAAATCCACTCGTTAGATTGTTTTCATCTTTTGCACACTACAAATTGACACTAAATCCCTTCTGTCAACACTGTTCTGATAAAATTTTGACATAGGTGATTTTCGTAATTCGCCGTTAATCGCTTTCTGTATTATTAAAAATTCCCTATGTCAAAGTTCAGATTTTTCGTGATAGATCATTCAAGTGGTCTCTGATCTATTTTTTGCCAAATTTCTTGAAATTCCAACGACTGGATCGTTAGAAATTGGTACGTTTCTGCTAAAGCAATCGGTCTCAATTTTTCGAGCAACTGCGCATGCGTTGCATTTAACTGGGTTCTTTTGCTATTAAGGCGGCGAAATACGAGATACAAAAACCCTCAA